>JAODGC010029047.1:0-86878 GCA_027574925.1 Ecitoglossa quadriceps | reverse complement strand
ACCTCAGCACCGGACGCCCATGAATCCACGCATTCATGCGGGATGCAACAATGTACCACGTTGCATAAACACCACGTGGCATAAACACCACGTAGCATTAACACCTTCGGAAAGGGGCAGTCGTTCTTTGCCCGCCACGGGGAGTCAGGCTCGGCAGTCAATCTCCACCCGCCACCAGAGGGGTCAGCTTCGGGAGTCCACAGCAGCCAGCCGCTCGCCACCGCTCAGCCGCTCGCCACCGCTCAGCCGCTCGCCACCGCCCGGTCGCCCATCGCCGCATCACAGTAGACCGCTACAACCCCTCCGGTAGAACTCACCCAGTCGCCTCCGTACTCCGACGTACGCGCACAAACCTTCCACAGTTGCATTGAAATGTAAAAATAGTGTGTTGTATAAAGCAGAAGTTAGTTTTGGTCCTGATGAGAACTAAATTGATCAGCTAGACATATCTGCATAGTCTATAACTATATCTATAACGATGTAACTACTATATTACAGGAAGAAAGTACCTTGTACACATAGCACTGTGAGTTCTTTACAGAGTCAACAGAATTTTTTTACTTTAAATATCTGCGTTTAGAAGGTCTAATTTGATTCAAGCTTGCCTATAATGTATTACAACTCTTGCGGATTCCTTCAAACAACTTTCCTTTTATTTAGATTTAAATATTAGCACTTATTACGTAAATATTCTTGAGGTAAAAAAACAACAACAATAAATTAACTAGTCACTTTCACGCTTTCTGGTTTCCTGTAATGATAATTTTCAGTCTATATCAATTATATAACATCTGATATTATTAGTGCACTGTGAAAACAATATTCGTTACACCCCCAGATTAGGTTTATTATTGAAAACGTAATGAATATAAAACACGACTTACTCGAAGCTTAGGCTGTACTTAGAAAAAAATGAGAATTTGGCTTTTTGCATGGAAATTGCAAACATAATTTTGGTCCACTGCTTGTCATATTTTAAAATAATATTTCAATAAATGTGTATGCTATGAAAATAATTATATGCATTCACTGGATGAACAAGTACCAGATGTTGTAACACGTAAATATATATGATTGAGAAATATATGTATAATTTAATAATTTAGAATCATCCAAATTCAGATTTAATGCAACGGTCGATTTTGCATCACATACGCCCTGATGTTCGCGTCCGTATAATCTAGTATCACTCGCTGGCGCTCTCGGGTGTACAACATATATTTATGATACAATTTTAATCCGCCTTTGACAAAAACAAATGTTGCGCCACCGAGGATGGTCCTCTGAAAGTTAGAGTGTACGCAGCAAAAGAGTGTTTTGCCGATGAAGCTAGCGATTGTGGGCATTAGCAATGCGCCGCAAACTATGCGCATAGATGTGATGAAGTCGTCCATGTCTTCATCTTCGCTACGTGGGGGGGCATAATGAGGTTCCACATCGACACGAAATGGTAGAATTCTTTGGATGATAGATACCCTTGATAGGTTTCGGAATATGAATTTGATAGCATTGTCATCCCAATCGATCCAGCTGACTACAATGAGAGTGATGGGGATTGCTGGCAAACCAATGAGGAGGGGAAAGCTACCAGCTTGGTCCATTAAGGCACGTGCTTCACGGTGGCCAAAGACCTGCATTAGGGTTATAGCGCCATGAGAAACAGCTATCCAATAAGTGCCCATCATCAGAAGTCCCCCAGCTAAAGCTCGACACCCACGGAAAAGTAAATGATCCATTCTATCCAACAATTTTACCAAGGTCTTACCCTCGGGAATTGATATGATATACTCAGTTAGACACTGGGGACATGATACCTTTGTCATATTTTGCCAATCTTGTTTCTCATCAATCCATCTTTGCAAACACGCTTGGTGGACCCATTTAGTAGAACCTCTACAATTACAAGGCTGAACCCAGGCAGCATTTTCATCCTCTTCCTTTGAAAATAAACATATCCAGCAATAACGCTGATTTGAGTCACTGCTTTCTGTGCCTACGCTGACGCCGTCGTCAGGCGTAGCCTTTGTATCAACTTCACCACGATTAGGATGTAAATTATATTGGCCTTCAATAACCTGTGGCTGTTCCAAATTGAGATTGAGTAGATCGTTTTCAAACATATCTGCAAACATCTCAAAAACCGTGCGTAACCTATGAGGTTCGGACACAGTGGCCCTCGACCGTTATTACACGCTGATTGCGAATACGCACAGCGTGGTTTCATTTATAAAATTTTCGCATCTAACATGCTTTTGACATTGATTGGCACGATTGTCATGCTGCACTATTATCAGACGCCTAGTGTGGATCAAAAAAGCATTCCAGGACGTCCCCAAGACATTCCCAACATATGTCCTCGGTAGTATAACGGATAGTATTCCCGCCTGTCACGCGGGCGATCGGGGTTCGATTCCCCGCCGGGGAGACCCTTATTGCTGCAGAAGAAGAATACGATATCTTATAAAATAAACAGAAAAGTGTGGATCAAAAAAGCATACCAGGACATTCCCAACACATGTCCTCGGTAGTATAACGGATAGTATTCCCGCCTGTCACGCGGGCGATCGGGGTTCGATTCCCCGCCGGGGAGACCCTTATTGCTGCAGAAGAAGAATACGATATCTTATAAAATAAACAGAAAAGTGTGGATCAAAAAAGCATACCAGGACATTCCCAACACATGTCCTCGGTAGTATAACGGATAGTATTCCCGCCTGTCACGCGGGCGATCGGGGTTCGATTCCCCGCCGGGGAGACTCCTGTTGTGTATCAAAACTGAACGATGGTTAATGAAAGCTACACTTCATCTTAAGAGTTTATTGAACTCTGGCTATACAAGGATCAGTTGAATCTTTTCTTATATAGATTCAATTCAAAATTACTCTAAGAATAAATTTCTACCAGGCAGAAAAACTTAATCAAGGTTTTGCTGTTTAGCAAGTTAAAAATTACTTGAATAAAGATTATTTCAAATGAGTGATTTTGACATTTCATATAATATAATAATTTAAAAGGAATAGAGGAACATTTGCTTTAGGGATAGAATAAAATAATATTCATTATTGTTTGAGTGTTATAAATTATATTATTTTAAATGATAAAATGGTAACAAAACAAATTATAGAACTGATTGCATGTTTAGAATAATAATATAAGATATATAAAATATAAATTTCGTAGCGATATCACACAATAGCTCTACAAGTTTTGATTTCGATTAAATATACTATAAACATTCCAATCCCCTAGGTGTCTAGCGCAATGTCTAGCGCATTGAATAACAATATAAATTAAAATATGTAATTAACTATATTTACACGGTTGAAATAATTTCGTTTCATAAATACTTAATTTTGTTCATTCGCCTTTCGTTTCCCATATGGTAAGAGAAGATAAACTAATATATAAAATGTATAAAGAATCAAATTAATTAGAGATCCAAAAGGAAGTATTTACAACTAATTTTTCTCATATCCATTCTTTGATATAACATAGATGTGTAGGTATGACACTAAAATCGTATTTCTTATCAAAATCTTACGACGACGGGGCGCTTACTTTGCTACGAATGGTGTCAAGTCAGGAAATTTGAAACCATTGAAGTTTGAGTTGAAGCGCGGTGGATTGATCGGTCGCGAACGTGTATTGCGCGGAGGCGGTGGGATGAGATCTTGATTTAGCTCGCTGGGACCACTTGGTCGTTGGAAGATATTAAGATTGGAGGACGTGTCGCCACGCAAAAGGAACCCGCATTGGGCTGTGCAGACATCGTCACGCAAAATAGTTTCTCGAGACCATTCGCGAAGAAGCTGGTTGCAGTCTGTAACTCGTAGAGATGCGCACTGAGCCTAAAAGAATAAGTATAAGATTACCAGCATTAATTAATACATGAAGGAAGAAATATTCTTACGCCTTCTGTTGTGCAGACACATGACGTGCATGGACTGGGGAAAGCTGACTCTCCCACTTGCACTTGGGATTGCCCAATGAGACAACCACGTGCGGCAGATTCTCGCCACGCGTTGAAGTCCATACTGGGCAGACTCTGACAAGACACCCTGGGGTTTAGGAAGTTGGATGGGATGTCAAAAGCAGCGCGTTGCATATCCGAATGCACATCTAGATTGTCGCACAGCACCTTGGACAACGTGATCTTCCTGATTTCCTGTAGTTGCTGTTCGGTGAATTTCACGACAGAGTCTTCGTTTTCATACCTGAAGAAGTATATTGTATCAAATTAGTACATAACGATACTAAAATTCTATTCCATCAACTTACCAGAAACGATCACACTTTCTCAATTGCCTGAATTGAATTGCGATGATGCATGCAAATGTGGGTCCGACCAATCCTCCCTGCAATGGCCGTTCACTCATGCCACCTGGGAATAGATCAATATCATCAACGGTAGCGTATATCCGCTTGAACCTAGAGATAACTTCTTGTGGAATTTCCCTAGCTAAATCTTCAAAGGTGGTTGCACGTTTCAAATTACACAAGGCTCTATAGTTGTTGTAAGATGGAATACCATGATCTCGAGCTCTTTGAATATTCAACGCTACCAAATCAATTCCAGAGAACGGAATCTTTCTGTCTTCGAAAAGATGGTTTGTGACCTCACCAGTAATGAATTGATCTAAAGTTTCCATTGGAGTAGATACTAAGCCACGTGTAATTTCATCTACCATACCACCTTGCATAATCATATCAACCTTAAAGAAACCATCACGAAGAAGAATGGGAGGATCAATAATTTGATAATTTGGACTTAGGCGAGGTATGTGAGGACGAAGCATACTATGGCCAATACGGTATGCAGCAGCAGCAAATTCATTAAGAATTGATGGATTGCACCCTGGATTGTAGTCCTTGTAATATCCTTGGGGCAACAACTTTAAGCCGTAGAGGTTCACAGCATTCCAACTGAGAATTCTTGGAAGAAATTCATTGTATGTAATGTGTTGGTTTTGTGCAATTAAAATTTTACGGGCATGTTCAAATAGCTTCTCTGGATCCCAGTGTGGGTTCACTTGTCTTAAAGCCTCTACGATTCTATTGTGTTCACGCATAAAAATAGTATGAATGACAGTTAAAGCTGGTTGTTCTGAAGCACGTCCATCTCCAGCAATAAAACATAATCCGGACGCGGTTTTACATTCTGGATGGCGATCACTTCGTGGAAGAAGATCCTTGTATTTTTCTGGATGAATTGTGCAGTTCATACGACCACCCATTCCTTTAAGATCTCTTGCAACGCAATGGTTTTCACCATAGACTTGAGAAGCGTCCAAAAAGGCAGTGTTCTGGTTAACTTGTTCACGAGGACCTAAATGAAGTTGTCCTGGAAGAGATCTCATGAAGGGGAAGCACATACGCTGTCCAGATGTGATGTTTACTTCCGGGTAATAGTGATCACCAGGTGGCACAGGGAAAGGGTTGCATTCAGGATGAACTGTGCGTGGACTGTCACAAGAACGGCAGTTTGGAATTGACTCATGGAAACCTTTGTGAATTGGAGTCATTGTCAAATCATGATCCAAGAATTGTGCAAACTGCATGGTCATAAGTGTGTAGCGACTATGGAGATTGCTGATATCTGGGTGGATGACTGTTGATACAACACGAGGAGATGGAAGAGCTACACCAGTGGCGCCTGTTATTCTTGGTCTTGAAATTCCATCTTCATACTGACTCGGGAGTAATCTTGTAAAGGTAGTCAAACTCTTTCCATATGAAGGATTACGTAGATTATTACAATGACCAGTGAGAGTTCGGAATGGGTGGTTTGGATCACAAGGACCTGACTCTTCACAATTAGGCTCAACCACATCTAACACGTTTGGTGGGATCAAAGATGAAACATCAACATTCTGGAGACCATCAGACAGCTCAACACGGAATACTGAATTAATGACATTATTATCAAACAATTGCCTCTTCCTGCGTCTGTTCATCAGAGAGTTGATAATTTCATTACTGGCAAATTCAAAAAGCAGAGAGGAATTGGCTAATTTGAGAGCTTGTTTGTTGGGCTTGCTGAAGGCAGCTGCAGTACCAGCATGGGACTTCGGATCAATTCCGCCGATAGTGGACCACACTTCATATTCCATTTTGCGTCTCATTAAAACATCAAGTTCCGCCTTGGCAATGGCATCCATTAGCATATCTTCGCTTAGATCAGTCATATGATCCATCTCTAACCATGGTGTCAATTGAGATAGCGGATGCTGTTCACAATTCAACCTGGCATTTAAGAAAGGATCTTCTTGTACAAAAGCTTTCGGTTGAATAGCATCCAAGTCATCAGTATTGGCGCAGAGTAAGCCCGCAAGGGTAACCTTTCTGATTTCCTTCAACTGTTCCGGAGTCAATGAGCTTGGTGGCAAATCATTTTCGTACCAAAATCTATCAGACCTACGTAACAGATTGAACTGCTTTTCAATAAGACATGTTGTAGTAGGACCTACAGCTGCACCTGGCATGGGAGCTTCTAAGATGGCGCCAACTAATAAATCGACGTTGTCGACACTTCCATAAAGTTTCTTCAATGTATCAATGTACTTAGCACTAATGCGCACATGAGATAAATCCTCGAAACTAGTCATAGTCTGGTTAGTGCAGGATTCTACAAATTTGGTATAGGCTGGGAGTCCATGGTCACGACCCATGTGAATCAATAGGGCACTGGTGTCCCAATCGGAACGTAATGGCACTACCATGTGAAGGCTTGGCGATTTAGCTTTGGTGCGGATAAGGAGATCGACCATTTCGGCAAAGTTCTCCGCGGATTCATTCATTAGTGCACCGGGAATCATTGAGAGTAGACTAGGCAGCGCGGAAAGAGCAACTTCATTGTAGACGCCAGCCTTGTGGTTACTGGAATAGTCGCTGTAATGTCCGTGCGAATTCAATCGAAGACCCGATTTGGCCATCGTAGACTAAAGAGGGAATGAAGCAAGGCAAAACAAATCGAATGAATTGGTGAATGCACAAAACTACTTACCTCGTCGAGGATTATGGGCAAAAATTCATTATAAGTGATGTGTTGAATTTCCGCAGCAACAATTCGCTTTGATTCCAGGAACAACGTTTCATCATTCCAATGACGGTTGAGTTGAGCTAGATTGATTGCAATTCTGTTGTGTTCTCTAAGAATAGCTGAGTATAAGGCATTCGAATGGCAAACGCGACAAGCAGTGATATTGACCAGCCCAGCATCGTAAGATCTCAACTTTTCTACACTACTGGCAGTGTTTCCGTAAATTGCAGAACCATCCAAAAAAGAAGAAGCCAAGTTCATCTGATTTCTGTATTCTGAAAATTAATAATCCAGTTTGAGAACTTCTACATTTCTAGTTTGAAAATATCTTACCAAAAGTACATTGTTCCTTTGCAATACTAGGCAATGTCCTCATGTATTCCCTGCACTCATTATGACCCAACTTTCCAAAACATTCGGGGTGTTGAGCATTACTGCTCTGACAACAGTCCAGGCTTTTAAGGTTTCCAGTGCTTGCTAAATCATGCAAAAGGAATTCACTCCAAGCTCCTAACAAAGCCGTAACGGACTCATGGTCGTGCTGAGGTTCTTGATCTTGGAACGTCGTAGCGATTTGCAGAACATTAGGGAGTGCATGATTTGCTACGGATTGCCTAGGTGCGTTTTTACGGTCCCCATATTGAGGTGGCACGGTTCTGAGGAATGGCGCTCCCCGTGCTCCCCAGTCAGCATGTCGAATATTATTGCACTCTCCGTTCGCCTGTCTGTACTTGCTAGGTGGGCATGGGACATCAACATTGTCATTGCAAGGCAATTGTCCACCATGTTCAGCATTCAATGCTATTTGCACGTTTTCTCGTAGTTCGTACGGAATATGCGATGTGTATTCACTGATATTATATTTGTAGGCTAGCAATGCCTGTACTAAGCATAGCAATAGGAATGATGACCTGGATCAGAAAGAAGTTTCTATCAGTACCTCAGATAGCCTACACACCAGTCGGATATTTCCATTGGTATGGTTTTTAATTCGGCAGGATGTTGTCTATTGTTTCAAAAATATCTCTTCAACTAATAGCATTTTTTTTTGCTTGTAATGTTACTTTACTTTATCGAGTCAACCAAAAATGTATTCCATTAAGCGATGATTGAAAGATGCTACAAAAACTCTTTGTTGACATTTGAACGGAATTGAAGGTGAATGGTTTTATTATGTTGGATCATCTTCAATCGCAGTTAGACTGGCGACAAAGAGCGCGCATCTTTGAATTGGAATGCGAGTTAGCGTTGCACAAGAAACAACAATTTTGCATTCATTAATTCAAGTGCTCGAGGACAATTAGTGCCGATAGAATTCAAACGAATTCAATTTTGCATGTTGCCTACATGAAAATTGCACACACCGCTAAAATATCGAATAAAAATTTCTCGCCTCGTTCTTAATATGATACATGATGTGCATTAATGTCGAGAAATAAGGAGGCAGTAAACTTTCACTTGTAACATGGTAACAAACAACTTTCGTATGTATCGCATAATTTGTTATTTGCCGCTCTTCGCCGCTGTTTCATTACTTTGAACACGCATCGGTGGAAGCGCGAGTCATTTACATCATCTCAATTATCTGCCTTGTAATCGCTTCTAATGCGTGCGCGACATGCTCAGCGCCTGCATTCTTCGCCAACAACCTCTGCGAATCTAAAGCACGTGCAAAATTTTGAGCCGCTCGTCGAAAACAAGGTCAGGAAAAGATGGTCCGAATATTTCTTCGCACATCACCACCAGCTGTTTCATTGCCAATTCTACTGAGCGCTCAGGTAATGGATTTGCATACTTAACTTGTTTGGCGATGGCGCTAAGCGCTGAACATCGCACGCGAATCACGCGTTTGTTTCAATTCGTGTGTCTTCAAGCGCGCAAGCATTAACGGTTTGCAAGAAAAACGTTCATAAACAGAAAATATTTCATGTCGCGCCAACACAAAGTGCAATTGGCTTTCAACGACGTGCGCGGGAATTCGATGTATCATGCATCTTATGTGAGGTGAAGGAGAAATTGTTGAATTACGAGCCAAATTCGTGCATTTCAGCAAAAGGTCCCACGCTTCCCATCAGCGAATTGTATCAATCAATTAATGGAAAATTGTCTAATCATCTCATTCAGAGCTACCAGTAGGAGACGCTCTAAGTAGATGTCACGATCTCGACGAAAGTTTCAACTAGCGACGAGGGTACGGCAAATGCGCTATCACGCTGTAATTTGTTTTTAAATGTCCAATAAATCGATTCAATAATTATCACATCCGGTTTCCAGCGAAAGTTTAAAGTATTATTAAATTCGTGCCATGGGACTTTCAGAAATAACTAGGTTTTTTTCATTTTAAAATCGTATTGTACCGAAATACATCGAGAACTACAACTTGCCCTGATAATAAATCCTAAAATAGCCAATTTACTTTATAATTTACAATAATTCTTACATGTGTGTAGCTTCTAAAGCTACATGATAGATTTTTCTACATTAGAACAAAACTTTGTAGTACAAATCAGCATATTTTTGTGACATCTTCAAGAAAACCAAGGAAAACTGATAATGTTAAATCACGTGGGAATGATCATCACTGAATTAATTTCATCTCAGTTAATAATTATACAACTCATAAAAATAAACTTTTTGTTTCACTTTATGAGGCCAACAAAGGATTTCATCCATTCATATAAGTTTTAATTCGTCATCATCATCTTAACTAATTATCAAATGCGTGCAATCGATTTTTCTCAAACTTGTCGCTCGTACATTCATAGAAATGATACAATGAGAGAATAAATAATTATGGAATAATATAAACCGTTAACATATTACAATATGGTATACCATTAGAAATAAGATCCGGGAGTAATTTGCAACACATGCAACCAACACTTGCGTGTAACATACCTGCCCACATTCAAATCACACCAACAATAAACAATGAGACCCACGCTGGCGCACATTGTTCCTAATCATTGCATGCGAGTGAAGAAAAACTAGTGCAGGCGACTCTATTCCTCTCTATGATGACGAATTTTACTACCAAATGATCAATTATATCGATGGCAATTAAAAACAATGTGTTGACAAGTCATTGCAAACAAGATGGTAACATGGTCTCAGGTTTGATCTTACCCATGATATAGTGAGATATAGTGAAATAGTGAGGTCAATTAGAAAAACTAGAGTTTGTATTTATAAGAATAGTTTTATTTTTTATTCCATTACGTTGCATTAACAATCATTAAATTGCGTTACAACTTGGTGCCTGGTTCCTGGGTGCCAGCAGCAAATTTAGGGCACCGATCTCCTTCCTGGTTGAACCACCAAAGCGCAAACATACAAGGCAGAAACAATTTATCAATCAAATGAAATTTTGCATCGCACATTAGATTTTATAAAATAAGAAATAATTTGCATTATTGCAAGCTACTGGGAAATCAATTTAGTATATTTGGATAAAACAAGACAGAATTAAGAAGTTTGATACAAAGTCACTAAAATATTGGAAACCATAGATAATTTATAAAATTAGAAAGAGCGCAGGTTAAAATGTTGTGTCCATGTAATGTTTTTTTTTTTAATTGATACTGTCCACTTTTGTGGTTTATTCAGCAAAATTTGTCCAAAGCGAGATATTCGAGGATCATAGTTTCGAATCCAGCTGCGAATACATCCAGTAGTGTATATTCTGACAGAATCCAGTCGCAATTGCTACTGATATTTCTGCTAATTTATCTTTGACTGAAGGAAAAAAATTCAAAACTAAGAGGGCACCAATATAAGGAGTATTCCTACAGAACTGGTAGTAATCTAGTTTCGCAGGATGTGCAGAACTGATAATATCAAATATAAGAAAGGACTTGCATGGCTTGTGTTAGCTGAAAGATTGTATACCGCATGTTCATAAGAAATCGGGATTGATTGATTGGAATTCGATGTTGTTCCAAAGCACACAGTCTGATCTGCCGGCGCGTCCGCCATCTTCATATGCGTAACCTTTCCGCACGCTGTCAGCGACGTCGCCGCCGCGTTGTTGAGCAAGTGCTTTCACTCTCACTTTCTATACAAATAAATTTCAATTGACACATATTCACCATCGGTGCCCACGTGAACAATGCGCGGTGCATTGCGCTGCGAGAAATCCGACGAAATAAAAACACCTGAGCGGCCGAGTGCCCGTTGCAGACGTGACTGAATGTGACTCAATGGCATTTAAAAACACGCCGGGCACTTCCTGATTCGTGTGTAAATCACCATGCGACACTTGCGCTTTTGTATGTCGCGGAAAACGCAGCTCGCTGGAATTTGCGATGTACCTGAGAAAGTCCGCGCGGAATTGTTTGCGCAGTACGCGTTTGACTCCGTGCAAAAATAACCGCAGTCAGAAGAATTTAGCAAATGTGCATAATTTATAATTGATGTGTACCTCGATCGTCTCCAATCGTCTCGTGTTCGCTTTTGTTTTGCGCTGTGCGAGCGCACTGCTATTCATTAGCGAGATTATTGTGACATCTTACTCGGGGAATTTTGACTGTTGTCATCGACGATTGAGAATGTACGCCGCGTCGTAATTATGCTCGGTGCATACGCCTTCCCGGATCTTTTCAATTTAAATATTTTATTTCCAAGGATGTTGGATCTGAGCAAATCTCAACTCAACATAATTTGTGCATTGCTCAAATCATCGTCATACAAATAAACTAGAACATATTCAACAACACTTATTTGCTCATTGAGCAAATATAGTTTTGTTTCGAGGGACGCAAACGAAAACTTCTGCTACTGCAAATCAAGTTATTTATGTCAGTAATTTGCGTCTGAATCTGTCGAAATTAATAATTTACAACACTCTCATTTGTCGTTCAGACTATAGATGTAAATAAACAATTGGATTCATAATAACATCGGTGAAAACACGTCGTCTACGTCCTTCGACGTCAGGCCTGCAACAAGAACCAATAAACTAATAGATTCCTGCGCGACACTTTTCATACTGTCATTGCCATGTAAATGAATCGCAATTACATGTTTGTTGACTCTTGACAGCGAATAACTATGTTACGCTGAGTTAACTTAAAGAGGTTGGCCGATGAAGACGTGAGAAAATTATTCTGAGCATAATTTCAAGGTTATCAATGGCAGTTGCAAGATATTCTCACTGTTAACACCAAAAATTGTTAATGTGCTATTGCTGTTGTTAGCTAAATTATTCACCAAGAATAGTTACGATGCTACTTGTACAGCATCCAAATATACGTGATATAATATGAATAATGTTAAATCCGCTTGTAATTTGCATAAAATATCTATGTTGTGTTGGATTATTCAGTTGGAAATATTCTGGAAGTAAAAACACGAACATAATCTTCTAGCATTGTTAACAGATGGTATTTTCAATTTATACTTGAAGGTTAAATTTGTTGACAATTATCGATGTTCAGGCCAAAACATATGTGTTACAGACTGGAGAATTTCACCAAACATTGTCCCTATGTCCTAGGCAAGTACCAAGAGAGCCTTTGTTGATATTTTGATTATACGCAGGCAAATATAAATAACTAGGTATATTTGTGTTTTTTGCGAAATAATATTTACATGTACACATATTTGGCATTTCTGTAAAATCCTATTGGATGAGGTACAATCAAAGATTCATCCCTTGCACAAAGTTAATTGCAAGTGGTAGAAGAAATGGAATAAATGTATATTGATGTCAACATTATTTGTTAATGTTAAGCAAAATTCGAATTAATTATATCTTGAAAATGTGGCTTTTTGCATCGAAGAACGAGTACATGGATAAATTCACTGCTCCGATTCACATTCAATAGATAAATTGCATTTTTATCCGTGATAAGTTCATTAAACAAAATATGGTGTTGTAGTATCACACAAACTCTAGATAATAATAACGTAGATGTTTATCCTGATTTCGTATTGTATATAAATGCGCATAAATACTTCAATCTCATTTGCATCAAATATACGATGGCAAAGTACATCGGAATGTTTCACTTGAAACTACTTCATGCACACCTACTGCCTGCAAATATGAAGGACCACAATAGAACATATGTCACAGTTGGGATTCTAGGCATATGACCCAATTTAGAAAATTTCACGCAACATTAACTGCAAAACTTCTGCGACCAGAGTTGTAATACCGGCATAATCGATACCTGCCAATGTGGGCCATGATTAATAACATGCACATTGCGCACGTGAATGCATACATCAACAACATGTCATTTGTGGCCGGTTGAACTTGCACTGCAATTGCACACAAATTGTCCTGGCGACAGGTCTACGAGAAGATGCATCACCACTCGAGTGCACTTCGTGCGTTCCGAGGATTTTGTACATCATTAGGTCCTTGGAGACCTGCGATTTAATCGCAGAGCGCGTCTTACATCCTTGCGAAATCATACAAACCGCATTGTGTGCGGAGGAGGAAAATCGACGATTGCAACAAGAGCGTCGGGGCATAATCACGCTAAGGTGATTTGCGCGCATGCTGCACGCTTCTATTATGATCTGCGATTCATTAAGCATCCATTCTGCCATTGCCAACGCATTGAAGTCATCGAACGCCAATGTTCGGCGGATTCTTGCAAACCGCACAGCGGAATGTGACTTGTCGTCAGTGTCCGGATCTTGGAAATCGTTTCACAATGAAAGCTTTGAAGATGAGCATAAAATAATAAGCCGAAATATTTACGATTTTTTTTATAGGAACACATCTAATGGTTTTTTGTGTTGGCGAGCGGTAGCGGACCGGATCAGGTTGTCCTTGGTTATGTACGTGATTATAAACTTTTAGCTTCAATTAGATTAATGCTCTATTATATGTGTGTTGGCACTCTAGACACCTCAATTAAAAGTTGGTTAACATCTCCACGTCGTGCTTGGAACAACGTTGACTTCGTTGCGAATTTCCGACAGTTGGGTCATAACATACTGCTTTGCACAATGTATAAACAAACTGGATGACGTCATAATTGTGTATAAATAACTCAACATATTTTATTAACGTTTACGTGAATTAGAATCATCCGACTTGAGTGAGTTTCATTCTTAATAAATCCATTTAAATGGCATGTTGGTGTCCACAGGAGGAAACTGCAAATCCCAACACGAGTAAATCTCCTCAATTTCATGCCGAATGAATAGACTTGATTAATGTTCGTGAAGATGTGTAAGCATTCAAGTTTCCAAACAAAAATTAATTGAATGTCGATTTTAATGTCAAATGTTCGCAAGCTGTTCAAGAAGAAAGAAAACTGTTTTACATTGGTTCATTAACATCGTTCGTGCTTTGTGGAATCGTGCATTATTCCTCCCGCAATCATTGTTAACTTGCCGCAAAATACCTGGCATATTCCTCGCAAAAATGGATAGTTTATTGTATTCATCGAAGGCTTTTCTTTGGAATCCACCGCTTTATAATTTTCTGAATGAAATTGTGCTCGCGTCTTGTTCTTGGTGACTTGTTGATCTCTTACGTCCCTCACCTCCTTAGTGCCGTTTGTTTATTTGTTGTCATTGCGTCATAATTACAAGTCGTCAACGCGAATATTTATAATCAGGTGCAGCTACTGCATTCAACCTCTCGAATGTCTTCGAGGGCAGGGAAAATAGAAAAGTTTATTTTCACGTAGCACATTTGTCGTTGCGTGTTGCGACTCGGCGGCAGGTTTATTACTCTCGATGGTGAGCATGTTCGTTTTGGATTAATTGTACAATATTATAAATTAATCATCTTCAAGTATGCGTACGTGCACTAGTCATTAATTACACATTCCGAGCACTTGCTTGCGGATGCATTAGTGCATCTTAGTGCAGCTCTGCTCGTGTGAGCACTTTTTGGAGCTGAAAATTGCGTTAATGGAAAACTGGCATGTGAAGGTGTATTGACCGAAGAAGAAGACTAGACCATGGATTTCGAGAAGAGAATCTTGAAAGTTTTTGATTGTTCAAGTAGAAAAGTTGAAGAAGTTTTCAACTTTCTTTACGATACACAATATTTCACATGGAATCTTATTGCTATATATTTTTTTTCAACTCATATGTATTTTTATGTGATGTTTATTTAATGATATAAACATTACTAGGATATATCAATAAATATTTAGATTGGTTTTATTGCAAAATGTGAAGATATCCAAGTACTTCCTGAGTAAGGTGTTTCCAATATAACTTGGAAAATTAACATGCAACGTTATGCACGCAATTTACTATCAATTTATTAAATGTATAAATTAAATTTCTGTCTTTAAGTGAATAAGATGTGATAATAATCCTTTAAATATATTATGTTATCTCTTTGGCAATTGCTATTTTGTTGGTAAAATTTGAATTTCGATTTTTTTTAAAGTAATAACTAGGTAGATATTTAAAGTAATTACTAGATATAAGATCATGTTCATAGTTGTACCTTGTAATGTAAAAAATTGGCACCAGTGGCATTGTCACCGCTTGCTAATTGTCTAAACAATGGTGCACCAGTGCAATTAAATAATCGTTACTTGTACTGCATTTGGCATGCGTATGAAAGTTAATTCCATTCGCATTCATTAACGACATTAATGCAATTTGCTTAATAATTGCATTAATATCTAATACGAGTACGCCACAGAATTGTATCTACAGAATAAATTAAAAAAAAAAAAAGCGCGCGCCACCAAGTTATAGCAACGCGATGTCCTTGCTTCAACAAAACAATTTCCACATCGTGATTTGATATTTTTGCAATGTAAATTCCTAAACGTTTTGATGGCACTAAAACGAAGAAACATTAAAGTGCAATCGTTATCTAACGCGGCAACGAATCAGCATCGCCTGCATTTGCAGATTAAACAAGAAGCATTTACGTAATGAGACATGCATGACGATTTGACAATAGGCTTTTCATTGACCATTGCGTGCAGAACGCAGATGCGATGCTTTCTTCGCGCGTGTCGCTTTCGATTACGCCTCACAAAAAAGGCGAATTTACATAAAACTCGCGATGCGGGAGAGTAAGTGAGCGTTGCGAAATTAGGGTCAGCTATTTGGTGGTTTACACCCAAGTGAAACTCGCCTGCCCCGCGCGTAATTTCTTTCAGCTGATGAGATTAGAGAAAAATGCGGCGACCATGAAAATTGTTGATCTTGATCACTCATATTGTGGTCGGTGTCATAAAAGAACGATTTCAATCTCGCTGTAAAAGAAGTAATTGAAATGTCTACGTTGCAATATAGATTTGAAAACGTGAAATTCTGGTTGAATCTTAATCGTAGGATATGTTGAGGTAATTTTGCAGTGTAGATATAACGTAGTCTATTTAAATTAAATCTACAAATATCAATTTCTAGTGTAGCTGTAATGTGTCAACTGCTTAAAATGCTCAACATTGCGGTCAAGTGAAGCTCGATTGCATGTAAATGACATTCGGTGACAAAATCACTCCAGTATTCGTCAGGAAAGGTTAAGTTTAGTTAGCTTTGATAGTTCAGTTGTACTTCCAATGCTAACGACTAGTAATAACCACAGTGCAATTATTTACAATAAATTACGAATTATTAAATGAAACACAGCAATGAGCAGTAAGTGTTCGCGCGATTTGTGTTCGCTCCATTCTGCACGATGATTTTCTGTACATAAAAATCTTTCGCTTCATTATTGAGATAGAAAGTTCGTCCCTCCAAAAAGCAGTCGTAAGCTAATTAACTTTTCAAACCGTGCACTGTTCAAGACAAAGTGAATGAATGATATTTTATCATTCGGCGAGTGGCCGGCGGGCAGCGGACGATTTTGCACACTTTGGGACTTTTTTCCACGGAGCTGGAAATAAGAAAAAGAGAAATTCCGCGCCGTGGCGTATATAGTTTTCTGATTAACAAAACGAACAACATTTCCGACTTGAATTTCACAAATTACTTCATCGATCGGGATGGAGTCACTGCCGTTTGTTA
Organism: Ecitoglossa quadriceps; assembly: GCA_027574925.1. Taxonomy (NCBI): domain Eukaryota; kingdom Metazoa; phylum Arthropoda; class Insecta; order Coleoptera; family Staphylinidae; genus Ecitoglossa; species Ecitoglossa quadriceps. The sequence continues at coordinate 69,891 of JAODGC010029047.1, read as the reverse complement.
AATGCGCACTGTTTATTCTGCATAATTCGGGCGGTTTCTCTTCCAGCGTGGCTTACCGTATTAGGAAATCCATAATTCTGGCGAAGGAAATTCAGCGCTGTGGAAAAGTCCCCTTGGCGATGTTCAATTGATTGTACACTTAGCTGAAGAACACAAAAGCATGCCGAAGCACAGCCGCGGGACACAAGTCGCGAGAGCGCGTTCCTCAACACGCTATTATTCAAATATCGAGGTGCACGGCGGCGTGGCGGCGCGATTGTGAGCAGCGGCGGCCAAGACGTCTTTATATTATATTGGAGAAAGTGAGCGTTTTCGATTGCCACAACTCTTCGGTTTCGACGAGCTCGACGAGACCCTCGGCAGACGGAGCGTACCGGTCCCAAGCCCAGCTCAGCGCGCGCGCTGCTCACTCTCGCGCTGATGGCGGAGGGGGCGGCGGTTCATCGGCATCGCGCTTCATTCCGCATTACGACACCCTTCGGAGGTGATAAGGGCAATTCGGCGGCGCTCACGTGACGACGGCTCCGTGAGATGCAAGTGTGTCATTCACGAGGTGTGCACGAGGTGTCCGCTCACAGTCCCAGCCTCCACACCACCATCATTGTGGATTCCATGTCATGTGACACTCCACCGATGATGACGACGGCATTCTTTCGGATTAGTTTCGACGCGTTTTGAATGCTTTTTCGCGTTTAACCTTGTCGATTTCTTTTCGCCCATTAACTGCTGGAACGAACCGGTAATTGCTAAATCAGCTTGATAATTATTCATTAGCAATAGCGCCAGTGTCGTCAATCACTGCAGTGCATTCCATTTCCCAATAAAGTGAAATTTCTGCGTGCGTCAAAGAATAAACGTGCGATCATCATATCAACGAGTTGAATCATGATTTAAATAAAGAAACCAAATAAGTAAACAAGTAAGCATAATTTATGAGAGAGAATTGAGTAATTTACTATCTACCTTCTACCTTCTTTCAGATGCAATTATTATGTAAATGACTGCATGCGGAGGATCATAAAAGAGTTATTTTGTTGCATTTGACACTCGGAAACACTTTTGACACGCATTGAAGTCACTCGTTTCACATAACGTGCAATTACTCTATAACTCCTTATAATTCTGTTTTACCGCGTCTAACAATCGACAATTTCTAAAATTCGCTGATTTTCTTTGCGTGCTGTATACATCTTATTTATGTAATAACTCTTCCGATTGGGCACGGATTTCCTTCACAAAATGGAACAACAATCGACTCTTCAAACTTTTCTTTCAATCTTTTATCTCAACATGTTTGAACTTCATTGAAAACACGCAAATAATATCAAATAAATCGTGGCCATTTCGACATACTGACATACTTTGTCGAAGAATTTTACGTTTCTATCTTCTTTTCTTTGCGAGTCTCTTCGACAACAAAATGTATGCATAAGCGAGGCAAAATGAGATGAAAAAAATAATTGATTTGCTTCCAGATGGCTACGGCAAGCAATCAAATGCTTGCAATAGCAGGACATGTCTGGCTTGAAATTTTCTCAAATTAATCATGAATGAATTTAATTTAGAGTAGTCCTAGACCGGTAAGTTGCAATTTGTTTGCGTCGACTCTGAATGGACTTGGAGATTAACTGGAGTGAGCTTGATTTGGAAAGATTTTAACAACGAAATTCTCTTGAACTTTTAAATTTGACTCTTTAGCCACATGTGAAAGTGCTGTTGTTTGTTCCTTTTTGGTTTTTTTTTTAACCTTTTATTGCCAAGCGTAGGTCATACTATTGAACAGTTACTAATGCGGGTCAATTAAAAGATACAAACTGTATTCTTAGTTACAATTAGGATTCTAGAGTTTATACTCTTGCTTTCTTCAACAAGGTGTATTTCACAGTAATTAATAAACTTTGGAAACAATTACAATATCATTATAAGAGTGCAGTTCAACAAGTCTCATTTCACTATTAGAAGAATATTATTCAATGTGTTTGGCTTCTGAGTACCAAATAATTTAAAACTTAAATTTAAAATGGAATTTACAACTTTTTATAATTCATTATTCAGAACTTGTTGGAACTCCATCATTTCACAACTAAAGTAATGTTGATATAAAGACACAAAGGAACTCGTTGTAACAGACATTTATTATAACAAATTGATTGCAAGATTCTGTGAGGTATAAACTATTATTCAGTCATTGTCTGTTTAAACTTCCTATTATTGCAATGTGTATGGAGCCACAGACAATGTTGGTTAATGATCGATTTACTTAACAAAGGCCTTGATTTTTTCAAATTAAATGATGAATCAACATTTCAGCTAAGAAAATATTACTCATGTATTTGAAGTAATTTTTAAAAAATATTTTTCTCCTGAATTGTTATGAGGAGCTGCAGAATTAAATCTTTCGTCATACTAAATGAATATGTGAAGGTAACAAACAATATTTATTATGCGATAAATAGGTTAAATGAAACATTATTTTCTTTTATTTCAACTGAATTGTAACAAGCGAATCCTTAACAATTTTTAATTATAGCAACAATATTGTATAAATATAAACCATTTTTACACATTTCACATAAACTCACTTTGTATTGTATGCTCCACTTCTTCAGTTTTCGAAGATTATACTTATTTACTCGTAATATAATTCTTATTATTATATTCAATATTGTTGGGACCAAAGGACCAAAGATAATCTCAATTTTTGAAATATTATTGATTAAGGCTTGTTCAATTGTTTTATTTTAATTTATGAAGTTAATACTTGGAGTTTCAGTCTTTAGAAACAACTATCTAAGTCAATATATTTATTAATGTTATTAAGTACACTTATATAACAAATAAAGATAAGTATTCTTTCACATGTTCTTACTTCAGCAAGAATAATTCTTACATAATGACTTTCAATCTACAGAACATGTCTTCCTACAAAACATACAAAAGAATTAATTTAATTAATGTAATTCGAATTCAGTAGTTTTCTTTATTGAAGTAATGTAATATAATTTTTGGAAAGGGCTCATATCTATATATAACTATTGAATTCGAATTTAATTGAATATTCCGTACAGCCTAATAATTTTTTTAGCGAAAATTTCAATTGCTCTACAATATATAAAATCAATTGAACTTCTTTGGTTACATGTAAAATATAAATAGATATTGCAATGAAAGGGCGTATTTGGAGAATTGGTAGAGGTTCATGAGAACATGTGTGTTATCTAATGCCCATCAAATGATTTATCCGACATAAATATTTTAAATGCATACAAATCTATCAAATTGGTCTCCAGTTAGTAGTTGTTTCATATCTGGTGCCTTCCTGATATGCCTACCTTTTGTGAGTGACATACATTGGGTGAGATGCTGGAGGTACCACATGGTGACCTATCACATTGTACAATACGATGGTCATGCAATAGATCAGTAGAAAACGGTTTCCAAGTAATTATTTTGCTTTTTAACATTGCATTCGAATAAATTACCAAACTTCCACAGATCGGATTATTTTCCAGTAATTATTATCGTGTTTCTCATAAACGAGTGTAAATGTTTCGTTGAGACTACAAATTAAACGAAACTCTTTTTTATTACAATGCTTTCTTTTTTATGTAAGCAAGTTGGTTGGTATGGGGAAGGCTCAAATTAGTTTCGAATTAAATTGTCACTTGTACGACGTACCACTGCGACATACACAACTTTAGTAGCCCGCCTATAATCCGATTCCAAATGTTTCTACAGATGCCCTGCTTCTAAAGTTATGTCATTGCCCTAGATTAGATTGATGAAGCGTAAATAAACTATAAGGATTGAATTTGCCACTCGCCACCACATTGGATCGTGCTCGGCGCACTCCTTTCTTCTCTTCTAATGATCCACCAACAAAGAAAGGAGCAGGAAGGTTGATAAGGCTGGATGGACTCTTTCATTGCAATCAAACGCAAGTGAAAACCAGTCACTATTTTCTATTCGAGCTTTATCCGGCAGGCAAGCAAGCAATCAACGTGCGAGACATATATTTTCGCGAGTACATCTCTGCATCTGCGGCGACACCGAGTCGGTAAACGATCTCTCTAGGCCGGCCGGACGTTTCGGACGAGAAAGTGAAGAACAGAAATGCTTCCTCGAGCGAGAATAAATGCCGCACACATCCATCGCTCACGCACACATCATTCCAACCGGTAATAAAAATCGGCCGTCGGAGTGTGATTTAGACCGCCCCCGAAAATGCTTGAGGACTACCTAATAACATTAGCAGCAGTTGCTGGTAATAACCGCAGCAGAGGAACAAGTTCCGAATGCTGAAAGATTTGGTTTTGTTGTTACTCCGAGTGGTTGACTGCTTTGGAAGTTTCAGTATGAGCGCTTAGCAATGGCAAGAAGCAAAGTGGTTCGTTGTGTAGAATTTCACCTGTTGATTTATTTCTCGTGGAAGTCACACCGGACCGGTAAAAATGGAGTACGCGTGTTGTCACTGCAGTCACATCTGCGACTCAACAAAAATAAGCACATCGCACGGTGCAAACATATAGCGCACTCGTGATTTGTTTGTTTAGTGCTCACCTTCCAGCCGAGCATAGTTTCAATTTCTCTTTTAATTTCTATTGGCATTGCTAATTGTCGTGCGGTTCGCAATTACGCAATGGCGCAAACCTACTACAGGCCATACAGCTTGTTAGCCATGGAAGTATTAATAATGTGTGGTTTAATTGTTGTACTATGCCGAGTGTCGTTAACAAATTGCAAATTAATGCGTTGCATTTGCCCATGGGAATTTCTTTCGAGCAATCAGTAAGTACCTGTAAACTTGACCGAAGCGGCCAATTAGCCTTGGGAGTGCAATTGTTTGTTGCTTGTAATCGTCACGTGACTACTCGCTACCATCAGCAACCAATTCGACGGACAATAAAACGAAAGTCAAGCAAGAAACGCAACATTCTGAATCGTTGCATATGATATGTAGACGTTTATATCTACCATCGATGAAAAAGTTTGCAAGTAGCTTGTAATTAATTTTAACTGAAATTTTTAATTTCAATTCCAATGAGTTGAGGACAGAAACATATATTCGCTATAAACCCAATTTGTTGGATTTTACATTTTTCATTGAAGCGATATCTGCTCTATCAAGAATTGGGGGCCGATACTTAAGAAATTTGCCCATTATAATGTGTAGGTTAAAATTTGCATAATCAATGTATAAATTAAGAATTACAGGTATCATTTACTTTCCCATAAAAGTTTATATTACAGAAAACAGAACAAAGCGGGAAACTTAAAACCTAGAAAACTGAAAATATAGATATAATCTAGATATAATCTAGAATAAGTTAGAAATCTTTCTAATTTTTCAAAATGTTTTTATCTGGCGATTTAACCTAATTAAGCATTGTGTACTATTTTAACCCAACACTTATTTAACACCATATCAACGGTTGAAAATGTTTGCTCTTCTGGTAAAAATTAGCAGTAAATTAATCTCCCAATATCATAAAATTGAGTGCAATTACGTTTTTGGAAAACAATAATAAAGGTTGAGAAATACCGACTCTTGCGGTAGGCGATGCGGGTAGGGTGTTGATATCTCTGTGGGTTTCCAAGTTCCCGCAGCACTAGAAACCCCAAAAAAGAGTGCCTACTTATAAGCCAGAGATCAGAGTGTATTACCTAGGGTCTTCTGCGGCAGTGGTGAACCCTACACCCAATGCCCTGGTCATTCGTAAGGAAATGGTAAGGGCGCCCCATACAGGAAACGACATGGGCTGCGGCAAAACAGATGTCGGATTTGGTTTCCGGAAGTGTCGAAATGTGTGTGAGTGTTTTAGCAAACAAAGTATTTGTTATAAATAATCAATAATGTTAAACTATTTCCTCCTAAAACTATTTTGGTTGAAAACATAAATACTACATTTATATTCCAAAGTGGTAATAAATGTACAACATAAAAGAAAAACAAATCAATTCAGCACGTGCAAAAGAAATCATATGACTGCGCTTCTTATTTTGGCAATCATGCACTTGCGGTTAGTTAGCACTTTGGTATTATGCAAATCATGTTAAACCATTGCAGTTTTGTTTATACGCACATTTGGTGTATTGTATAACATTATAGCACATTTGTCACACTTTCCACTTTGTTTGGCGCGTGTTTGCTTTGAATTTCATTTGACGGCGTGCACGATACTTGGGTACCATTTCTACTACAAGCAATTACAGTTTTTGCCTGCGAAACGATGATGTTTGCGGTCCACATCAACGCCATCGAAGTTGCGGCGTCTTAAGTGAGTGATTTATTGTGGTTCTTTGCATCCGGTCTTCGGCGGTAGAGGAACGGTTTCACTCCTGCTCGTAAAGCGTTCATTCGAATCTATGTTTACATTACATATGAGTTCGGTTTGGATTCCGGTAGGAAAGTTGAAATCTGCCACAGACGTGATAATGATCTGGAACGAATTGTTAGTAAATTATGCAAGAATGTTATAATAAGGAGTTTAAAATTATGAGACTGATGCTATTATTCTGCAACACTATACTTATCAACTAATAGAAACTAACGACGTGTCAGCAATATTAATACTTGAGACAAACCTGTTGCACTTCAATTTCAGCCTCATAGAATTGAATTGCCCAGAAATCCCTTTATAGTATTTTTTCACGATTAAAAGGCAATGTTTTGCGCAAATCAACCGTTTTATATACATACTGTTAGAAAGTAGATCATAGATTTATTTTGTGGTTGTTATATGGCATCTAATTGCATCTTTACTAATTGATAGGGCATCTATGATTATGCACAAGCATAATCTATAGAAAATAGAATTTAAGAGGAAAATTTTTTATAACCCAGGACTATCTCAACTCATATTATTTGTTCTAAATATGCACTTAATTAACTAATAAACATTTATTATTCTCCATTATTTGGTAAACTTTAGAGAACTTGCAACAGAAAAATGAATCTGGCGGGAATAGTTTTAAGTGTAGGTTAGCAGCAAAAATTCTATTATGTACGTACAAAGTTGCTGCAATAATATATATTGCTTTAATACTACTAGCATAATTTGGAATTTTGTATAATTGAAATTAGATTCAGGCATTTAAGAAAAAAAGTGTAAATACACTCACAGTTAGAAAATTGGGTCTAGCAGTGACTCTATTAGAGCTAGAAAAATGAAGAGCGTATTGATTGATTACAGGCTTGCTCTATTGACATGTGTTAAGTAGTTAATTAATTTTACCTGGCATAATTAGAAGTACACAAAAATCAACCTCCAAATTGGTCGTTCTTTTAAAATTGTCGACAATTTTAATGCATTTTTTGCGTTGATTTTTGCATGAGTCCTGCTAAATGTCAAAAATAATTCGGACGATTAAATTATCTCTCTATTATATATACTTTTTGCATATGATTATATAACTACAGAATATATTATCTAATTTCTGATTCTGAGATATTCTGATATATATTTTCTGAGACACTTGAAATAGAAAACACAAAAATTGAATATAATTAATAAAAATAATATATATATAAAAAATGATTACAAGCACTACAATAAACTGTTTTTGAACAGATTTGAACACTACGAAGCTGATATGACGGTGCTGCTTAGAATTTCAATACGAATAGGGAAAACACATTTTTTCATAGGTGTTGAACATCACGTAATGTAAATAATTGTAACTAAGCCGACGGCTACTTTCTATGTCAGTCTTTGAAATCTCAATCTAATCTGGAAGCTCGTCGATATTGTTGACATTTGTGGTACTGCTCGATGGTGTAAGTTTCACATCATATTTCCTGGGAATTGATCTACATAAAAATAATATTTCTATTTTTGTTTTTTATTAACTTTAATCTAATTTAAGATGAATTTGGTATTAATTCAATGATTAATCTAACGTAAATTGCTTAAAATTAGGTAGACCATTATCAATGCACCAACCTTGCGAGTTGTAAGTCACAGTGGCCGAATTATTTACATATATTTCTTTAAAAAGCATAAACTATATTTTCTTAGTTTTCACCAAAAAGACGTTCTATTTAATTAGAAACTTAACTGTTGTGTCTATGGTTATAATGTAATCTTGAAGTAAGTTGATGGTTTAGTACTACATTAAAGCGGCAGAAGAGCGAACTAAAATTTTTACAGCTTACCTTAACGTTCAAGAAAGATATACGAGAATGGATAAGCACTCATTTTGGAAACGATTTTAAAATATATGGAAAAACAACAGTACTCTATAAACAAAACAAATGTACTCTAACGTAACTAGCGCCACTTTCGGCTAAATACCGTGGCAATCGCTTCAGTTCGCTTCGATGTTGCCAGAGCAGCTAAAGTTAGAAATACCAACGTAAACAATTGTACCAACACAAATAAGGTAAGCGTTTTGTCTGATTAATTTATTCCACAATTTTTTACGAATAAACTACGTGATAACCATTGAAGCCTATTTTGGATATGAGTCTTTCAAAATGCACACTAGCAGTGTATTACAATGGCTATTTGATATTACAAGTACAAATTTGATAATACGTCTTTATTCAGAGGTGGTTAGTGGATTGGTCATCACTAATCTAACCGTTCGTCAACTTTTTTTAATAATTACTAAAGATACGCGAAACAAACAAAAATATATTTGATATTGCATCAAGATTTTTGTCGATACTATCGGTGCAGTGTAAGTGTCAGCGAAATGAAGTCCAAGTGCACAACAAACATTTACCCCAAAGGTATATAATTAATACTGTATAATATAATTAAAATCTTATAATGTACTAAAAACCCACAGCGTTGGTGTGAACCAGAAACTACCCGCGCGGCAACACTTGTATACCAAAGTGGGTGGGAAGGGAGAAGAAGGAAGCGTCCCGAGAACAGGGCAATGCGCCTCATGATGTTGGACCCAATAAGAAATCCAAAGTATCCCATGGTATTAAGGCCCAGAGAAAAATGGAACCGATTGGTCTGTAACGTTCTATTCCAGTTCGGTCCACTTGATCTTTTCCTTTCATTACCGTAATTATAAATATATCTACTTGATTTCATGAGTAATAAATGAACCGGCATTGATATAAATGCACTCAAAAGTGTTAGAAAGTGCCTTTAAAAAAATCTTACCATCAAATATGCAAAATGCCAATGTGCCAAATTTAATTTTCATAAAAATGTAACTTAAATTTTGATATTTGAGTATAATATAAACGATGCGCTGATAATCATAGATTTCGATAAGAAACCTTGGACCAAATAATGCTTGACCTGCTTTTTGCAGGCTGTACCAGAGTGATACATATCTTGTCCAGAAAGCGAAGGGTGCGCTTCACGCGAGATTTTTTTCTGGTTGGTGCATTCTCAGCACTAGATTCCAATGTAGTATATTTTACAGGACGTATGCCTGTCGAAAATAGTAATTTAAATCACCAAGTCCGAGCAGATAAATGAAATCACCTGTGAGCATTTCTCTTGCCTTCATCTTCAGCGAAAGTTTACCCGTTGGCCTGGGATTGACCATTTTACCACCGACGATTTCGAATGTGGATTATGATAGAATTGTCAAGGAATAATATGCATGGCAGAATCTACAACAACGCGTAATGGAGATTTTATAACTATGGCAACAATCACAGTAATTAGTAGGTTGCATTTGTAATTGATAATCGATGAATAATCCAAATCAAAGATGATACACACTAGAAAATATCTCAAAACCTTGTTCGGAAATGGATTTCTCAATATTTCAATTTTAAGGAGGAGAAATTACGGTTCAAATGATTTGGTAAGTAGTTAGTCACATTTTGAAAATCATCGAACCAAAATAATCCCAAAGCCTCCGAATTCGTCAAGTGGCTGGATTGTGCGGCCGGTGTCGTGGTTTTTGATCAGTCGCCAGATGGATTCCTCTAGTTGGCGATTACCCACCTACCTGTTTTCTTTATGGTTTACCGCAGTAAGCGACAGCGAGTCTGTCTTTTGTTTATTAATTTTGGATCAGGAATTCGGGACTCGGTGTTTATGGACTACCGGTTAATAGTGCCTTCTTCAGAATTTTTTTTGCAGTCAAACCTGAAAAGCATCGCCAAAATTATAACTAGACCGTTCGATCATCATGGACACCTTCTATTGGGTTTTAAGGAGGCTGATAATTTATCCTTACCAAAGATTTACGTTGGTACAATATTTAGAAATTCAAATAACTTGAATATTTAATCGCATCGATAGAACATTTGGCTACGACAGATTGCGTGTTCAAATCCGGCCAACACCCACCTCTGTTGAGAGTATTGTAGTTAAAATCAAAGAGAGAGAGTAGGCAAAAAGTTTATATTTCAAATTTTTATGCAATTTTAATATTGTTAGGTGAAATAGTTTAACACTCGATAGACTAGCTCTTTGACAGCAAATCAGTATATCTTTCCATTATCTAGTTTTAATAGGTATGCAACCAAAGCCAATTTTCAAGTGTGTTTTTCAAAAATTGAAAAAATGCTTAACATAGACAAGTATTCTAAGGCATTTCTAATTAACTCTTTAATTAATACCAATCGATAAAGTATTTTTTTTTTGCTCTAAAGGTACCTAGCCTTCATTTATCCTTATAGGTTTTCCGTTAGACAATTTTTCAATGTAACGATTAAAAAAAATTTTTAATTGGAAATAAATTATATTGCCTTTGTAATTATAGAAGAGTAAATTATGTAACTTATCTTAAAACATTTTATCTACAACATGGATTTTTATCCTTAACCTACTCCTAATAATTTTTTGGCAGAGACACTGCAAGTTCCCAAAAATTTACCGAATAATTAAGGATAATTAATTATTACTTAGTTAATTAAGTGCATAATTCGAATAAATTAGTTGAGAAAGTCCTAGGCTATAATATAGGAGATATTTCTTTCACCTACTCTTAAAAGCCTTCTTCTGAAATGGTTTAATCTGATATAAATAAATAAAATGGTAGCAGGTGTAATTTGCAATGTTTGTATGTAATGTTTACCGGCTCCATGTAACAAACTCAATCACTTCAGTAGCAGGAGTACCATCAAAATCAGTGTGGTCAAATTTAATTCTTACTCAGTACGATACTCAGTTCAATAGATTCTCGCGTATGGAGAATAAAGTCCATAGTGTTTGTAATGAATTGTTGAGCCCCTCGACAAAATTCGAGATAGCATCGGCAAGAGAAGAAAGATGTATCACAATGGGTTATGAAAACAAATAATGATTTGTTTCGTTTTTTTTCTAATTATTAAACACAGACATAACATACAGCTCTTTAACAAGACGACACATAAATTACTGGAGTATTAGATTAAATCAATACACGTGATTACCATGCGTAAAATAAATATATCTAATGCAAATAACAACATATTTGGAAAATTGTTTAGGTTTTTTTTTGTTATGAGTAACAAGAATGGTTGAAGGATGGGCAATTTGCGGAGATAACAACAATGCAACATGTGAAAAATTTGGATCTTAATCGCAATTTTGTAACAATTGCGCAGGCAGTTTTGAATTTAAAGTGCACGCACCTCTCCACAACCGCCTCTGCGTTACAAAGCGCACTGTTACTTTGTAGTTTATAGTTTAGAAACTCTCCGTAAATCAACTACCACCAAATGATATTACCGTACAATATAATTTTAGTATAAAAATCACCTGATATAAAAGAATGTTAATATTCTACTAATCGTACAATACGAACCGTTCTTGTCCGCAATAAATACAATATTTGGCGCGGGGAGTTGGATAGGATTTCCCACATTCATGGCAATACCTAGCCAAAGGTTTACAGTCTGTTCGACATTGTAAGGTCTCGTAAACTGGGTCGGGCTCCGTATCATGATAGTATACCGGATGAAGAGGTTGCAGTGGCATTGCCTTCGATCTGACTTTATTCTTATGCTGCCTATTTAAGCTAAAACATAAGCCATGTAGTACCAAATAATGGATTAAGAAGAAAGTTAGTTTATATGCTTGCATTAGATTCGGTTAGGTTCTCGTAGTAAACCCATTTACATATTACCTGCTATAGGCAGAATCATCGGTGGGTATTGTCAATCTCATCTTTGCCTCGTCCATGTTAGCGAAGACCGAAAAATAAAGACTACTTTCCTGCAAGATGAGAAAAACCATGTAGTTTTATTCAATAGGTTGGGTCATTCCTTACCAATTCATTGTATTTCGTGGATGGCAGGGAGTATTCCAAATCATCAACGGGAAACTCTCTTTTTTTCCTCAGCTCCATTTGTCGCTCGTTAAGAAAACCAGCCGATGGTGGTACAACATCATTGCTTTTAGTTGATTTATTGTTAAAATCATATGGCAAAATTAAGTTGTCAAAATCGTTGATCAGTTTTGGATCAATACCGTTATACTGACTATTGTCATCAAACTCATCCGTGTTACAATTGGTGATTAACTTTTCCACCAGTTTCACCTCTTTTGCTCCATCTATGTAGCTGGAACTTTTGTTATTATTGGTCTGTTGAAAATGGAGAAGGGTACCACCGGTAGATTCCTCAGACTCAAGTTCTTTTAATTGCCGTTCAGCAATTACAAAAGGGTCGTACTCTTCATGTTGTTCTGGTTTCGCGCAGCTGTAATAAACAATTCATTAACCATGTGAGAAAGAATATAAATATGATTTTCGTGTGTACCTAGTAGGAGTTGACTGCTCCTTAGATTCAAAACTGATTGAATTCCCAATGGACAACGGTCCTTTCTCATTCTTATGCAAATTGCTATATTTATCTTTGTTGGTGGGCTTTGAATGCCCTGGTGCCCTGTAGTTTAGTCTTTTTCGAAGCCGTGCCTGTGCTTCATTGGTGTTTCTGTTCGTGTGGGGCAAAAGTCGGCCTTTTTGTGTACAATAAGTTACATGCTGGTCGTATGCCTTAAGACCAAAATGCCTCTCACAATTGGGACAGTTTTTCATTGGTTTTGTCCTCTCACCAACTATCCTGGGAACTTTGGCAACTGCGTCTGTTGACCTCAGTACTATTGGTTTTGATAGGCGGGTAGAGAGATTGCTTTCGATGTGGCGGCTTTTATAGGTTTGTGGTTTATTGTGTTCTTGTTTCACTTGATTAAAAGGCGCTAGATCTGTGCCTTCTACACGTTGTTTCCTTGAATCGAACAACTTTCGTGGTTTGCTTGAGGTGACTTTACAGATTGTTGCGTGTTTCTTAAGGGTTTCTGGTTGGAAGGTCCTTTTGCAGTAGGAGCATTCCATAAGATCCAATATGGGTGGTTCTAAAAGGAGAATATGTGAAGTTGCCATGTGGTACTGAATGTAAATAAGTCAACACACACACGACAAGCTTCTATTCAACAATAGCGTTAAACAATTACATAATGAGTAGCATCTTGTTTTTAAAACGATTTGCGACGTGAATGCGCGTTCCGTCGTCGATAATGTAAATACGGTGATCACACTTTGTATCACCGAAGGCCAGCAACCAACGCAAACTGTTTACCTACACGCTGCTAGTAATGGATCGGCGATTTCCAATGGCAAATACTTACCGCAATCACAGCACTTTGCGATGGGACCAATATTATACCGATGGCACCTTTCAAGCGGTCACAAATATCAATAAAAATGAAAAACCATTATCAATATTAAATCGGATATGCCCAATAAACCACGCACGATTGTCGCGAAGCACAAGCAGGAAATGTGCCGTGTTTATTTTCGGGTACAAAGGGTCGGGGCGGTCCAGTGAGTGTCCCCCGCCCGAGCCGCACCATCTGATACTATTTTGGTCCGGAACGTCTGCCGCAGCGGGCGTACTGCAAACCTGCAGTGCAGACGCGTTAGGCACTCGCGAAAATTAGGACCTGTGCGCAAATTTCTCTCAAGAATTGCACAAACACTCCAAATACCACATGGAAATTGCACACACGAGCGCACTTACCTTCCTCGTGCCCCGCCATGATATTGCGGTTTGTGATGAATGTTTCCAAGGAAACCCGCGACAAATGAAAACGACACGACTTGCTGCGATTCAAAATCCCATTAGCTGCGCGGCGAGCGGCTCGCAACCGTGGTCGGCAGTGCTTACCGCCACTCGGTCTTACCAATTGTGGACGGTCTTCACGGGAGGCGCCTAGTTTTGAGCTCTCGTACCCACGCCTAGACCTAGTAAAACAAACCCAATGCAAACAGAACACTCTCGCTGACTTGAGTCATCGCGCCTTTTATTTCTGCATACTACAATTAACCTTCCTTATTATTTAGCCATTACTTTATTTATTTGAGACCAAAGAGGACATGGAAATACAATCATAGAATGGGAATGATTGAGAGTTCATTCAAATAGTAAGAAACTCATGTTAAGAAAAAGAATCATTTAATTCAATCTTGATGTTATTCTTTTTCATTGAAAATACATCCCATCTACAATTATTGTAAATAACATGCAGAGAATTATACGCGGGGAACACGGCTTCGAATCCTGCCGAAAGTTCCGTCCCTGCAACTACCAACAACCATGGTGGTTGATGAAGTATACATGGATAAATACAGTATATCCCTGAAATACTTTCTGTATAGACTAAAAGTTTCATCTTCGCCAAATAAGGACTTATTATAATTGTCTTTATTATATAAACTATGCAAGACATCACAACAGTGAAGCGAATACTCTTTGTACTCGAGATTTTGTATATTTCTTGTCACTTGCATCAAATCCCATATGTATACAAAGATATGTTAAGTAATATACAATCATTTAAAATGTAATAGAATTGTGCAGATCTTGCGTGAATCAAAGTGTCGCACGTTGTAAATACAACTATATAGTACAATTAAAGCTTTTTTTTTGAAGCCTTACGAATGGGTTTCACTAAGTGCCACGCTGTCCAAATCCGATTGTCATCAAACCCATGCGGCGTTTGAGTGAGGATCTGCCTTATGTGCTAGAGATTATTGTCGTCTTTTGGCCAAACGCGCTGGAGCAGCAAATATTGAATCACAATATTGTCGATGCGCTTGCTTAATATTATAAATAGTTCAGAAAGTCCCTTGCCGCACGCTTGTCCCTAAACATACAAAACAAAATACAACGTATGACATGTCTCAATGTTTCTTGTACTTATTTACGTATTGTAAATATACATAGGTAATTATATATGTATAATATGTACATTCGTCCAGGCTGGTACTTTATTGTCCACCGACTTGAATCGCCCCCTTATGTGCTAATGGAAGATATGGTTCAGGACATCTAAAAGTTGGTGTAAACTTGTCAAAAGATGACTGCTGCCGCCATCGCGACCACCACCGTCGAAGCAGACGCGCAATATGAGATAATGCTTGCAAGCGGCAGCGATGCGTCCGCTCGACGGACCCTTCGCTGGAGTCGTACACCTAGAACACACGAACAAGACAATACTAAGGCAACGAGCGCATGCAGCGCAGTCAGCTTAATGATAAGGACATAATATGCGAATGTACCGCTAGCAGCAACTAGCGGCGATCCGGCTCAGTCCTGGCGGCCACTCTCCGCTCAGCCGCCGCAATGCAAAAACCACGACGATGACGGCGAGTAACACGCAGTGCTGCGTCTACCTCTGCGCTATGTGCGGCAGTGCCGGCACCAGGCTGCACGCTAGCACATAGAGGACGCCGAGGAAGAGGTTGAGCTTCGCTGTCTTCTTAGGTATGCTATGCATGTCCGTAGATCGGAATTGCTTCTCAATACGGAATGCGTGCGGCAGTGTAACCAGAGGTAACATAAACCACTTGGAGTACTTCAACGATGCCACCATAAACATGATGTACGGTGCAAAGAGCAGACATGCGTACAGTACGTGTGAGGCGGTGTGCCCGATGAGGATCGCCAAGGTGACGATGCCGACCTTCTTGTCGGCGTCGGAGTCTCGGGTGTTGTTACTGTGCAAGATTGCCTCAGTGTTGAGGGCCAACGGGATGGCATAATACATCGTGGCCCATTCCACGCGCCCTGTTTGAGACATGAATGCGAAGAGCACCGAAATGGGGCCGAAGATGATAAGAATGAGTACGTCGCCTAGCGCAATGTACTTGAAACCTATACCACCTGTGTATAGGAAGCTGGAGGACAGACCGCCGAAGTACACAAGCGCCAGGTGCTCCATCTTCGCGGGGGATAGTGCTGCCAGCATGACAAACCCCACGCAACCAGCAAAATACAATAGTGCCCCAAGTGATACAACTTCGTCTTTTGTGAGAATATGGTCCACTAGAATGCGATCGTCGGATTTACGATTATCGATTCCCTTCACGTAGTCGAAGTATGTGTTTACCAAGTTGCCGGCGCCGTGCACCGACACCACGGTAAAGAGTGTCAGCAGTAGCGTGATATAATTGAAGTCGGTGGCACCAGGGTATTTGTATGCGATTGTTGCACCCAGCAGTGTAGGCATCAAACTAGCACTCAATGACCACGGACGTAAGGCAAGCACGTAGCTGTTGAGCTTCATCAAGCCGGAGGACTTGCCCTGCATGGTCGCCGGCTTGTGTCCATTAAGCAGCGGCTCACTGGATGACATGGTGCCGCCGCCGCGTTACGTAAATTAAGCAGCTCGCAACTCTAGCCACGCACCCACACAACGTGTCAACTATTCGCGTACAGTTATGGCAATAATGATAGGTTCGCGAGCACAGACCACGTTCGCTACGGCGAGCACGACTGATACACTTCTCAGCCTGTCACTGCGTATCCGCGACAGCCAGGCATGTCAGGTTAGGTTACACCCCTTGTCACAGGGATGACAGTTCCATGTTAAAATTCTGCATGGAAATTCAAACTGTCATTCGAGGTATTTGCCGGTGTTGCCAAACATAACCATTTTTAACATAAAATACCTTTCAATTAAAAGTTCCCAAATGTTTAGAAATCATTATCGACTGATTATACATACATTACGAATTGTTTTTAAGCAAAACATTTAAATATTGCAAGAGTTCTTATTTGTTTTTGCCTTATTGCATATGATAACGGTTTGGATACCAATGTGAATTTCAGGTGGAAAATCTTCGTATAAAATGTTAACCTCCAAATCGGTACGACGACTTCTGAATAACAGCCTTTCTCAGAAAATAACAAAATGTATATGCGACAAAAAGATATCAGCAAATTCAAAGCAGGCATCGAAGGACTACATACCAGTTTACAACTTTCCTTTCGTCAGTCAATTGGCATTCATCCACAAAGCAAAAGTATATCAAACTGCAGCAACTTGTCTTGGAATACCAGCTAGTGTTGCACTATCGATGGCTAATGTTTGCACAACTGAATTGTCTACTGGAATGGCATCTATAGGTAATATATCTGAATATAAATAAATTGCTTTAATTTATGCATTGTTTAATTGTGATTTATTTTTAGGTGTTACTGCTTGTGTAATCCTTCATACATTAGGTTTCCTTACATCTAACACTATTGGAATTGTATATCTGCACAAAGATAATCAAAAGTCTAAAATCTCTTATTTGGATGCATGGGGATCTAGGCGGGATATTGTGATTGAACTCAAGAATATTGTCCCTTTCTCTGATCAAGCAATGAGAATAACAGATCCTCTATATTTGCAATTGCAGCAATATAATAACAAAGACAAGTATAAAATGAATGTAAAATATGGAATCATATTGAATGAGGAAAAGTTTCAGCTGATTTTCCATAAATAGTTCACTGGTTTATAAGGTTGGTGTTGTATTAGTCGTGTATGTAATAGTCAATAGTATGTATAGTCATGTCTATTTTCAGATCTAAGAAGTACTTCCTATTTGATGTAAAACATTCACTAAGATTTCCTAATTTAAAATAACTTCATGCATGGTTTATTTCTGAGCTATTAAACATCATAAAATTTATGATTTGATTTTCTTCTGAAGTCTTGTAACATCATATTTTTGGAATCGACATTGCCTGTTATTATCACGTACTAATCACTTCGAAAGCGAGCATGCGGCGGTAATGGAATAGCAATTGCGCTTTCCCTAGTGTTACTACTGTTGCGTAAAACAGGATTATTATTCGAACCAATCATATCTATATGTGAGCCGATTGTTATACTAAAAGTTATTCCACGTTCTTTATTAAATAATAGTTGAAACTAGTTTTCATGTGCGATCACTAAAACAGTTCTAAATTAGTATCTGATAAATGTGAATAATGCATTCTTTATTATAATGTGGCATGTTGTGGTATACTAATTACAAAATTAATAATTAAAAAATTAAGTTTATTTCTCGGAAGTTATATGGATAGTCAAATGTAAATACGATTATGTTTTTGAATATTGTTAGAATATAGAAATCTGTTTAATTGACAAGATAAAATTATCAATTAGAAATATATGCCAAAAACATTTTTATAACATCAAATACTTAGTAAGTATCAGAGAAAACGCATCTTAGTAAAATGAATATCAGACATTTCGTAACCAAGATCAACGAAGAAACACCCTTTTCTCATTATTACGATATCCCCCAGCCTACCTGGTTTAGAAAGTCAGCGCCGGACCGCATAGTCATTAGCCATGAAGGAACCGCAAAAGGAAAATCAAATCAATACTACTCAAAATGTTTAATTCAAGTTGGTATATCCAATTGTAATGTATTTGCTCCATTCTAGGGACTAAACATTTAAGAATGTATAAACACATAATGCAATCAAACACGTTCGTATAAAGAAAGGATTAATTTAGTTTTATCATCAAACCTGAAATATCAGGCTAATTTAAATCCATAGTACATATATAGTTTTATAAAATTTACAAAGTTCATGCGAGGTATTCTGTTATTCATTCCTATCACTAACTATTTTTATGTCTGCTCAAACTTCTATCTTCTCTTCTATTAGGAACTGCTGATATAAATATCAAGTTGAACTCTAATCAACATTATTTAAAGTTCTGTCATTGAAATCTCTTAATGTCTTTAGCACAATTGAATAAGACACAGAATGTTAAAAAATGGCCGTAAAAACATTACTCTTCTTAGTAACGGTCTTCACAATATTAGGCTACATTTTCTTTAAGACTAGTTTCAGCTATTGGAAGCGTAAAGGTTTAGAAACATATCCCGAAATTAGTTTTCCACTCGGACACTACACAAATGGATGGATGGCATGTTTCATTATGGCTTCGCATTTTTTTGTTTTATTAAATGAGAATAATTTCGCTTTCAGTGGTTTCAACTAAGAACAGATGAATATATTGAGGCAAGCACAACATATACGCGCGGTTATTTAATAAGCATACTGACCCAAATTAATATCGAAGCCTCCAAATTCGTCAGGTGGGTGGATAGTTTAGCCAATTTTGTTGCTTTTGTTCAGGTGCCTGCGGGATTCCTATAGTTGGCGATGACCAACCTATCAATTTTACTCGTTATTAACGGTAGTAAGCTTGTTGATTTTGGATTAGAGATTCGGAACTCGGTGTTTAGGGTCTAACTATCTGCACCGCTTCATGCAAACCTGAGCCACTCTATAACCCATGGTCTGCTGAGCCTGTTGCAGAAGTTTGTTTGTAGTTGAATCTAGAAAACATCATCAAGATTTTAAGTGAACTGTTCTATCAGCGTGGTTAGCTTGTGCTGGATTTTGAGGAACCGGAGACATTACCCCTACTAAGCCTGCTTTGGTACAATACTCAGGCACATTTTCCAAGTATTCCCAGTGATCCTTCAATAAAAAAACGATGACGACAAGAAACTGAATAAAATATCCATATTGCCAGTCCCACCTAATAAAGCAAAAGAAGGTATAAAGCATATGAAATATCAAACACTTTGTGCAGAAAATCTTTTACATTTTTATAATTATTTTGTGCAATTTCAGGTGCGTGAAACGTAGGTGAGATATGATACCCGGTCCACTTCATCCTGCACCTATTTCATGCTGCACTCTTTAAGAAATGCACTCGAAAAGTTTGTGATGGTTTTAAAAACAAATGCACTGGTTTTGTAAGTTTGCAATTGAACATGAAGACGTTTAGGCATTTAAGATTAACGGCATTAGTTATATGTTTAACATATGCATTCATAATTATATTGTATAACTATATAACTTTCTACATTGTTCGAAAACGAAATTTCCTGGCGGTGAGATTTTCCTCTGGGCGATGGTTGAAAATCATTGGGATGTTTTATTGAGTTTCAGAGCGCTTTGCAAGTCGCTTTTCAGGTTTTGTTCATTGAACAGTTACACGATTCGGGGCATGTAGGACAGACATCGCTTATCAGCCAGGTTTTTCTATTGTATGATATACAGTAGAAAGTAGGTACCTTTAACATGGCGTAGCTGCTTTTTTGAGAGAAGTTTTGTCTTTTGGTATCATATTATTGAAATGAATTGAAATCACACACTAGAAACATCCTAAAAAAATGGCTACCTTGCCATAATATGTGATATATTTATACATCCATTGTAACCATAAATATTTTTTTAGCTAACACATGATCAGCTTCAATCACCCCAAACATGTTTTTTTCCCCAACATTGTATAGATGCAGTGATATTGCATGTGCGCTCGAACTGTGATCTCTGAGTAGAGTGGACCATTTTATTTTCAGAATAACTTTCAAACAAGTTACAATATGCAGTGAATGTTATTAGTGTACATTAATTAAACAACTGTGGAATAATATGGTTACAACTATATTAATAATAGCTATTTTCATTTCACAAAAAATAGCTTCATGAAGATTTCATAATTCAAAATCTGATTACGCATGGGTTATTTTTATGCTATGAAATACTATAACTTTTATTTATTATTTCCTGGCGAAGTCCTATAAAATGATATTTTTGGAATCAACATTGCCTGTTATTATCACGTACTAATCACATTATTAGCTCAAAGGCGAGCGTGTGGCACCAATTGAACAGCAATTAGGTTTCCTTTAATACCCATATTGCTAGCTAGAACAGGAAGTTTATGTGAACCAATTGTATATACGTGTGTGTCGATTATTGTAGTAAAAATTATTTTTGAATCTTTATTTAGCAGTAATTGGAATTTTTTTTTTTTGAACTCATGCCACTTGTAAATTTATATCAAAATCTGAATGAAGTCGTTATGTTACAAAGTTCTTTAACTAAATTGTTATCTACAAATTAAGGACTAATGAAGGCAGGAATATAAGAAGTAAGTCGACAAATGCCAATAACGTGTAACATGAACCAATTTATTTCAATTAGAAATAAATTTGTTAAGGGGTATTTAAACACAACTGATATGCGTGAATGTTTACAAAAGTTATCTGTCTTCTCAACATATAGATATGATTAATATCGTGGTGTGTGGTCTTCAGATGTATTCGGTCACATTACTGATATGAATTCTGTCAATGAATAACACTTAGATTTTGAAAATTCTGATATATTCCAAACATGTATAACCACAGCTTTCGTAAATAAGGAGATTAACATTTGACGCAGGGTGTAAATTTCCTCACTTTCCAATTTATCGTTGGGTGACCGTTGATGGTTGCAGGATTCTCTTGTTGAGAGAATTGTATGCCGTCATGAGATGGACGTGTGTTCAATTGGGCGTATAAAATTGCATTTATTTAGTTTTAGGTGTAGTAGTTAAAAATGAATCGTTAGGTCACAATTTAGATTATGTTTACTTTCCCTCCCACACTTCCATTCCCAGGCCACTAATTCTCCGACTACATTTGGCCCTTGATTGTTAACCCTCACCCCACCACTGATATGAAGAAATTTGTATACTACAGAAAATCTTCAGTAGTCAAAAACGAAACGTGGGAGCAGCAACTCGTCCCTCAATTATATACCAACATTTTAACATTAACTTCGTCTGTTATTTCCCACTCATAATTAGCGACAACAAACACACTGAAGTCGCAGTTGACTAGCGATTTTCTCAAGCAATCGCGAGACAACAATTCAGTGTGGGTGCTGCGAGATGGATGGTTTGGTCGAGCAGTCGCGGCCCTTTTTTCTCAACATTAGAGAAATTTTTATCTTTTTTTTGCAACGATAGGAGTTACCTTATTTGAATCTGGCATCGTTTTTGGACTACCTGGAGTTTAATGTGGATGTAGTATGTTATATAATATACTGGATAAATTAGCTACCTTTAGTTTGGGTCTTATTCCTTTGGGGAGGACGTGCTTCACGTGCTTCTGTTGTGTGTTTGGACTTTATTTTACTGGTGTGTTCCGAATGCGATATGTGAATTATTTGACGGAATACGTAAGTTATTATAACTGGTGCATTTTGTATCCACAGCACCCTTAAAAAAATTGACTGACAAGTAACCATGTAGGTGGTGTAGGAAATCTTTAACAAATCTTTTGTAATGTAAAGCTAAGTAACAAGCTACTATAGCACATCAACTTGTATCACTTAACTAGCAGTGTTAGAGTTGAGTGTGCTATATATTTTTGTTTGTTTTAAAATGCTTTTATTATGACTTTCATAAAGCACTAATCTAAAAAATTAATGACATTTCACCTGGATGCAAGTGATATATTTTATGTTGAATTCATTATATTTTTAACCCAAACTTGTAAGCTTATATATGTAAACTAGAAGATTGGATCTCTAAAACACAAATTATGTATTCTTTAAACTTTACAAAGACTTTTTTAATGGTCATATCAAACACAAAGTATGTTGCTAATGAATTTAGTTCTGTTTGGTAAAGAGACGATAAAATTATGTCCTCTCTTAATTTTTTTTTCTTCTAACTTTTCTCTCTAATTTCCCTCTAATTAACCTCACAACCAAATACAAATTTGACAAAGCAAATTAGTTGCTACGCAGTACGCGAATTGATAACAGCACGTCTGGGTTTTTCATTTAACGACGGTTTTTTTCGCCACCCTATTTTTAGCGATTTTTTTAGTAGTTAGCACAATTAGTTGCGCCGCCGCAAACGCAGAATTTGCTTTACGGGCGGTGAAATGGGAAAAAAGCGGTCGCTCGTGAATCCGAATCCATGCACACCGTTTCCGCGAGGCGGCGGCGGTGGGAAAATCGGCTCGTACTTTTAAACGCTGGTTGCGGTGTCGTGCGAACAAGTCGAAAATAGCCACACCGGCGTTGCGGACTCGACCAAAATTCGCCTGAGGAGACTTTTCCGTTATCGCAAAATCGTGTGGCGCGATCGTATTTCGGTCCGTCGGTGCAAATAGAGTTATTACCACTGATTATAAACACGTCCATTAATTTTGATACTTACCGGCGGTTTATTGTTGTTTTCTGTGTCGTTCAAATTGCATCATTATGGCGTACAGTTGGGATAATCGTGTAAACTTTGTTATTAATCATCTATATGGTGAGTTTAAAAAGCATTCTAAAATAAATCGTTTTATTTGAAATTGCTATGCGATATAAACTCCTACATATTCATAAAATTAGGGACGGTCAAATATTAAAAAGTTTTAAATAATTAAAAAATTTACTCTGACTATGGTAGCGATAGTGGAGCAGATATTCGGTATCACCACGGGTTTAAATCCTGCTGAGACTATATCCAATGATCTATATTCTCCCTGAATCCAATCCCAATGCCTGCTAATATACTGGGCGAAGACGGTGTCGGACTTTGCAGACATCAGTAACAGTACGCTTCATAAATTATTTAATCAAATGAATTTTGACGTTTACCAACTTGTAGATATTCTTAGAGCATGTCAAGCAATAGAACCATGGTGATCGTAAGAATAGAATTTGTTTGGCAAGATGAAAGCAACTTATTTAAAAATACGCTTTGTAAACAAGCCTAAACAATTTTGCATAATTAACGATTGTAATTTGAATGCGCTTTCCAAACCCGGTACTGCTGGCAGCAGGTCGGCGGTTATTCTGCCTGCGCCAATAAAACGATGCTCGCCTGCTACACGGGCATCAGCAGACAACTGCTGACAACAAAATATGAGCTTCACTCGTAAATAACAAAGCATGGACTCGACCTATCACCGTCATCACCAGCTGCTTTCCGTATTTCATTACACCACTTGGAAGCACATACTTCGAGTAATCTCAAGTGATCCCGAATGTCCTTAACATTTACAAATATTGCCTATCAGTCACAAAGTGCGAGTAATGTTTGTCTAGAAAAGAACTCCAAAGATACCTAAACTATTAAAATTACTCACTACTAACTAAAATTACTCATTCGCGTAAAGTAACTTTACCGATTTGATAATTCTTCAATTTATTATTAGACGCATCAAGCTTGTGCCTAGTTCACGCTTTATTTTGAGACGTTTCTCGGTTTTTGTGTACCGTGCTGTAAATTTGATTATAAATGAAAGAAGACGTGACCGGAGGTAATTTTTAAATTAGCTGCTTGATGTTGTTTTGGTTGAGGTAAACTTGCAAAATACATCTACTTCTTATCATCTACTTCTTTTTTACCAGACGACTAAACATGTACAAGAGCTAATGTGTCAATGTATCAATTATATAGTTTCAACATTATTCTGTAACATTGCCAAATGTACACTTATTTAGATTTTATGGTAATGCACAATAATTATTGTTGGAGTTGTAAATATCTTAATAGTGACTACAAGGAAGAGCTTGTTTCATTCATGATTTTCCATCTGTTTTGTCAGTTTAATCGCATCACATTTGGCACATACTGCAAATTGATAATGGCACTTAATTTTCACTTCACATTATTCTAGAAGTCAGATTATAAATACATGCTGCCTCAAAGCCGATTAGTTTGCGCAGCGTTTGCTCCATTCATTGTTAACGCACTGAAAATGTGCGAAGTTTTGCCAACTCAACGTGATTACACTTAAATGACGCGTTTCACACTCATATTGTACGCGCATTTATAAAACGAGCTTATTCTTTGACGTTTCTAACGTATTTTTAATTGTCTAGCATATTGCTTAGCCAAATAAATCGTAACGAACCTAGAATCGTCTGGATTTATGATCCTTTCGAATAAAATACTCAAAACAAGAAAGAACATATCTCGGGTGCAAATCCATAACAATTATTTTACATTTTCCAGACATTGATAGCAATGGATACCTGGATGAGCGTGACTTTGCATGTCTTGCACTTCGAGCAACCATCATTGAAGGAAAGGGCGAGTTCAGCATCTCGCGCTTACAAGAGTACCAACATATTATGTTGAGTCTGTGGGAAGAGATTTCGGAGTTGGCGGATTTCAATAAGGTAATTGTGGGAAAAGGTAGCCACATTGCATGATGCAGTGGTCACACGTAATTATTTCCTTGCATGGCGAATGTAATGCGTAGATTGAAAATTCATAGATGCTTTCATGTAACTTTTTTTATTAACTATTTCAAGCTGATGAACGTAAAGAAAACAATTCTTATCGTTTATGATGGATCTTGGTTTTAAATTAGAATCGCATTTTGTTAGCATTATGACAATATTAAATAAGAATAGCACTGTTGAAATTTATTATGTTTTTTTTGCTTTGTTTATTAGTTATTGCTAGTTATTTTTTGATTGAGGTGAAGTGGGTTAAGTTCTACCTTAACCGTATACTTCATTTTAGATATACTTTTAGCAGGATTCAAACCTATGTCCCACGAAATATAGTATTAAACATTCAACAGTTTAGGTTTATAAAGGAGTACTTAGTCAATGTCCTACAGTTGGTATCAAATAAGATACCAATTTATACTGAATATTTCAACTTATTTAACAATTTCAAACGAATGTAACTGCTAAATAAATTCTCTACATGGAGCATGTTAGTTTATGACTTATTAAAAGCTATAGTTATATGCAAAGGGACAAAGCAATCCGTTATAAGACCCTTATGAAATTATTTTTAGTGCATCAGTATTGAATGCTTGGTTTCAGAATTTGACGCTTAACCGGTACATAATCTTTGTAGGGAAAGATCAGCGTGCGCGTTTCTGCGATATTTAGAAAAGATTTTTTTTATTTAAGAAATATTTCATAGTAACGATCAAAAACTATTTCTAATAGTTTATGCGTACTTTTATTCGTACGTTAAAAATAGAAGCGAACTGCTTAGAAATCGATGATTGATCGAAGTAGATGACTTTGAAGTAATCCAGTGCACTGAATCATGCCATGTTTTCTAGGTTACTGGTTTGGTAAATTATGGTAGGCCATGTTGATCCCAGTTTATTATGTTCCAAATTATAGTAGGCATATACCAAGTTTATAATAGGGATTAAAATTGAGTTGTATGGAAGACACGTTGTGATTGGTATATGGAGTTAAATTTGGTTTTTTTTGGAAGTACGATGTACAGCATCCATTCCGAAATAAAGATCAATAATAACCTGACCTCATTTATGTTCTTACCCCATTTCACCTTATATGCATCTCTAGTCTTTGACATTAGACCTAGTGCAATTTGTGTAGGATTTTTATTTTTTGTAGAACTTGTTGAAAACCATAAGCCCTCCAAGAAACCCTCGAATAATTTCTTTCCCTTCGCATTTTTCACTCTCCAGGAACTTTTGCAGGACGGCAAGATCACCACCGATGAATTCAAACAAGCCGTACAGCAATGCTGTGTGGGCCGCAGGTACGAAGACTTCCCTCAAGCGATGAAGATGTTCATTGATTCCAATTTTAAAATGGTGGACCTCAACGACGACGGAGTAATCGGCGCCGATGAATATCGCTTCGCATGCATCACGAAGTTTGCCATCGAGGACATTGAAACTGTTGACGAGGCGTTCAATAATTTACTGAGTGTAAATTTCTTAAAATGGAAATGGCATTTCGTGTACATTTTATGCTTGTTGATTGTAGGATGATGATCGACGACGAGGTGGGTTGACACTGTCACGATACCAAGAACTTTATGCGCAGTTTCTTGGAAATCCAGATGACAAATGCCCAGCTGTGTATCTCTTTGGTCCTTTGACTGAATACTACCGAGACGATGAGTAACTTGAACCTAGTTTATTTAATGTGTATTTATTGAAGTTACATTTGTAAATTATGTGAATGATTCATATAGTATTAATGGTATTAACCACTTTTTGGTAGCATGTCGGTTTCTTTGTACAATAATATTATATTCAAATAACTTGCATCTGCACATGTTTGTTCAATCGGATAGATATTAAAAATTGGTGGGTGTGTGCCAGTAGAGCTGTTCTGTATAAACGGACTCAATATCTTCTGTATTTTGGATGTGTTCCCATCACCCTCCTTGAGAGGAACATCTCAGCAAGAGAGGACAGACGTAAACGAGACAGTAAAGTGTACTGATTAACAGTGGTTGAAATAAAGATCTTTGCGTGTGGTTAAACATGGTCTGGTACGTTATTCAAATCTCTGATGGAGTATGCTGTTACCCAAACCGGATACCGATACTGTACTCGTTCTACATTTCGCCATACTGTATCAACTATCATGGTTGTTAACAGTTATTGGAACTGAATTCTATGAGGATATGTATTTCAGAATATACTCTTATTAGAATACAAACTGATCTAAGGAGCTGGCCATGTGATATTACAATATCCAACTTTGTAAGTTGAAATACTCTTGGATCTTGCCAAATAATTTTGGAACATTTGCATAAATTCAGTGCTTTTTGGGTAAATTTTATCCTAGAGTATATATAGCTACCAAGTGTCGCTGATATAATGAATACATAATTTTAAATTTGATGAACTTGTAACTTCAAAATTTCATTAGCATTCAGTATAAAACCTTTGTCAAATGTTAATGGCAGCGATACAGTCGGATTCAATGTTAACCGATGGTGCATGAGGACCTGGGCGATACCAACTCGAATCTGCATATGTGCAAAGCGCATTCCTGAAAGAAATATTATTAACTATGTCTTATGAAGGGTACTAGTTCAGTATGGGAGGAACCTATGCATATCCGTGGGCCTTCTCCAAAAGGCATGTAACAGAACTGATGCCTTTCTTGTTTTGCTTCAGGAGTGAAGCGTTCCGGATTGTATACTTCAGGATTCGAATAGTATTCAGGATCCATATGAATGCTATAGGTTGGAATAAAGACTTGTGTTCCCTTTAGAATTGTTACACCATCAATTGTGAAGTCTTTACTGCATTCACGATTCAGAATTGTTAGTGGTGGATACATTCTTAGTGTTTCTGAAAGTTTATTTCAAATAGGTTTTATTATATGTTATTATTTATTTTTATCGTTATTCTTATCCCGTTTGTACTCGTAGGCGGGGTGTAGGGATACATGATGTGTAATCGCAACCCTAGTAGTACCAATGTCGCTTATAGACAGATACCGTACTAGGCTTCTCACAATTAGCCGCCCTGTTCGGGTGGATGCAGATCTCTTTGCGGTTTCAACTACAACCCTCCTATTATTTATAATTATGTACTTATGCTTACCATCTATGGTCTGCTGAATATATTTTAATTCCGACAATGCCTTATAAGTCCATGCCCTATGCTTTGCAAAAACTGCAATTGCTTCCTTTCTGGCCTTTTCTTGAATTTCTGGATTCCTGCTGAGTTCAAACAAAGTAAAACTCATTGCGGTTGATGAGGTTTCAAAACCGGCGTTGAAAAATAACCATCCTTCTGTTACAACTTCCATCATTGTGAGTGATTCTTCCTTATTTTCTTTATTCTTTAACTCAAGCAGGAGTTGGATGAAATCTTTTCGGACTTCGCCGCTTTGTTCCCTCAATTTCACCGTCGCCGTGATAAGATTAATGAAAAAGTCAACAGACTCTTGAGGAAAAGGTAACAAACCTAACCACGTTGCTAGTTTAGGATAAATCACCTGAATATTCTTAGAAAGTGCTCTCTTTGTATCTGTTTTAAATACCTGTGTTCCATAGTAGTGAAACTCAGAGTTCTGGTAACTGTCACATTCGATACCAAAAGCGCAAGATCCAATCACATTAATCGTAAATTTTGCACAAATCTCTTTGATATTGACTGACTTCTGACCATCCATAGATTGAATTAATTGCTTTGTGCACTCCACTATAGCCGGAAGCATCATTTTCATCTTTCCGGAAGTGAATGTTGGTGACAGTTTTACTCTTAGACGTTTCCATCGTTGTCCACCCACTTGGAATAGATGTGCAGATACTGGTTGCAGTCTTTCATTGAAGAACAATCCACGTTCTTCAAAATGATCAAAGTGTTTTGTTACTATATCCTTACAGATGTCCAAATCCATTGGTATATATATTGGGGTTGTCATGAGATACAATCCTGCATGTTTCAAACCTTTTATTTTGAAATATTTGTAGAATTTATCGAAATTAATTCCCATGTTGGTCGCATCCTTGCTGTATGGGTTTGTGTAGTGTCCGAGTGGAAAACTAATTTCGGGATAAGTTTCTAAACCTTTACGCTTCCAATAGCTGAAACTAGTCTTAAAGAAAATGTAGCCTAATATTGTGAAAACTGTTATTAAAAAGAGTACTGTTTCTACGGCCAATTTTAACATTCTGTGTCTTATTCAATTGTGCTAGAGACATTAAGAGATTTCAATGACAGAACTTTGAATAATGTTGATTAAAGTTCAACTTGATATTTATATCAGCAGTTCCTAATAGAAGAGAAGATAGAAGTTTGAGCAGACATAAACATAGTTAGTGATAAGAATAAATAACAGAATAACCTCGCTTGAACTTTGTAAATTTTATAAAACTATATATGTACTATGGATTCAAATGAGCCTGATATTTCAGGTTTGATGATAAAACTAGATTAATCTTTTCTTTATACGAACGTGTTTGATTGCATTATGTGTTTATACATTCTTAAATGTTTAGTCTCTAGAATGGAGCAAATATTGTTATATAAATATAGTAATAATGTAATGGAAAAATGTAAGTTGGTAAAAATGGTACCAACTTGAATTAAACATTTTGAGTAGTATTGATTTGATTTTCCTTTTGCGGTCTCTTCATGGCTAATGACTATGCGGTCCGGCGCTGATTTTCTAGACCAGGTAGGCTGGGGGATATCGTAATAATGAGAAAAGGGTGTTTCTTCGTCGATCTTGGTTACGAAGTGTCTGATATTCATTGTATTGCAATGTGCTTCCTGTGACACTTACTGAATATTTGATGTTATATACAAAGTTTTCGGCATGTTGCCATCTTCAGACACAACCTTGTTGTGATACGATTTGTAAAAGCAAGAAATTAATGTTAATGTTATAAATGCACATTCACCAACTTATTATTAAGTGCCATTAATTGATATATCACACATCACTTTATTTCACCAAATAATAAAATGGTTCATGTTCAATAATCTTTGGCATATATCAATATGACCTTTGTTATATGTGTAGCAAATAGTCAATATGCAGGTTTCCAATGTTCAACATTAATAACAAGTGGCTAGGAATTATGCACAACCTCCTTGATTAACTGTTAGCCAACATTTTTAAGGTTGCTGTGGATACCAGATACACAGGTCATATTACTTACGTATTCCGTCAAATAATTCACATCCACATATATACACATCGTATTCGGAACACCCCAGTAAAATGAAGCCCAATCGCACAACAAAAGCACGTGAAGCACGTCTTCCACAAAGTGATAAGCCCCAGGCTAAAGGTATCTAATTTATCCAGCATATTATATAATATGCTCTATTGCAAATTATACTCCAGAAAAAGGTGGTCCAAAAACGATGCCTGATCCGAATAATGGAACTCCTGAAGTCGCAAAGGGGAATCAAAAGCCCCACAATGTTACGGTACCGCCTCCTAAGGAAAAGGACCGCAGCCGCCGACCAAACTATCCGCGCCGTAGTGCCCATGTCCATCCTACGACGGCACACAATACTTTCAACAAGAGGAACCTGCGGCCACCAATGGTCGCCCAACGAAAAATTGGGAAGTGAAGAAATGAATACTCTGAGTCAAATGTTGATTTCCTAATTTATGAAATTGCACACAAGAATATTAATCTGATATAATAACCTTTGTAAATGTGTTTCGTTGACCTTGGTTACGAAGTAGTGCAATTTTTGAAACTGACGAAGGCAACATGCCGCAAATGTTATTACATGACACATATGAAATGAGAAAAGCTGTGAGTGAATTTCCCAGTTAGCTGACCTGGCGCGTAAAGTAACGTTAGAAAACGGTACTATTTGTGTTCTGAAAATTGACACTGGGCCCATAGCCGCGCAAAGGGCAAGTTTCAAAATGCTTGCATGTTTAGATACGAAATATTTGCCACAAATATTTTAACTTTTTCGATTTCACAAAGAAATAAATTATTGATCCACAAACTGTTCTGTTACAAGTATATTATTATAACTTAAAATATATTATTTCATTAATTATTAACATTTTTCCATAATTGTTCATATTCATTCTATTGAGCATTTCTCACTTTGTAGACAACTCATATTAGAGCCCAATTTAATTATAGATAATTAGAATGATTTACTGCATTAATATTACTGGCAAATATAATTGTTTTATATGATTATCATGTCCAGATTATTTAGTTGTAAATATGCTTTTCCCGTAAAGATGTCGCTAAAATTCGAGTACACAAAGTGTATGCAGTATGTAGTAAACGATCAACAGCTGATCGTTATTGCCGTTTTCCCGTGACCAAACAACGGATTTCAAGACGCAATTAGTGACTTCTGTGATGTTTTAATCATAATCGACTTGCCGCGACTGATAAACGTCTCGCCATATCGTACTCCAGGCCAAACACAATTCATCTCGCACCGGCAATGGAGAACGAGTCGCGTAACGCCGATTCCGCGGAAAGCCTTGAGCGGCCTCTCAGGTAATGCATCACTACGGTTACAATGCAAGTGCCAGTGCCATTTTTGGTATTTCATCCTGTAATCGCATAGTTAACATGTGTAGTTATTATTCCTTCAGTTATCATGCCTCTAAGTTTTGCAGAAAACCTTTATGTTGTGATGGTTTTCAGCTGCTTGCTAATTCGTCATGCCAGTCAAAACTCTTTGGATGAGAGCAGCCAGAAACATGGGCCTAGACCTAATGGAAAAGAGAAGGAATATTCATACCACAATTGCAATCACACTGTTAAATCATTCGAAACACTAAACCTTATGAGAAAGTATGTATTTTATTGTAATTCTGTTTGTTGGACACACATTTATTTTTAATGCCTGGTATTACAGACAAAAGCAGTTGTGTGATGTCACTTTAATAGCTGAAAATGTGAAGATTACTGCACATCGCATGGTTCTAGCTTCTTGCTCACCTTATTTCTATGCCATGTTCAACAGCTTTGAGGAGAGCAAACAGGATACAATCACATTACAAGGGGTGGATAGCCTTGCGTTGTCATTGATTGTCAACTATATTTACACTGCAGAGGTTTTGGTCACTGAGGAAAATGTCCAAGTGTTGCTTTCTGCTGCCAATTTGCTGCAGCTTACAGATGTTCGAGATGCATGTTGTGATTTTTTACAAAGTCAGCTACATCCATCTAATTGCCTTGGGATACGCCAATTTGCAGATTTACATGGTTGTCTTGAATTACTCAAATATGCAGAGGCTTATATAGAACAACATTTTATGTGAGTAAATGTTTCTTGTAGTCTTAAAATCATCAGTGCGTGCGCCTGAAATAATGCATCATACGTCAAAAAAGGATCATAAAAATTATGTTAATGCATGTCAATTATCAAGTCAAGTAATGAGTTAAATGCATTTTATAAATATTTTACATGAAATTTGATTACACATAGTCATGAATACGTAATTGTTTCACAAAATACGTGCATTGTTTTGAGAATCTCTATGTATTGTGCAATAGAAGCTAATGTTTGCACAAATATTTTAGGGAGGTTGTGGAGGGCGAAGAGTTCCTCTCGCTATCGTCGGAACAAGTTTCTAAACTCATTTGCAGCGATAGGCTGATTGTGCCAACCGAAGAAAAGGTCTTTGAATGTGTGGTGGGTTGGGTTCAACATGATATGGATGCTCGTCAAGAGCACCTCTCGCAACTGATGGAACATGTGCGATTACCACTAATGTCGCAGGAATATCTCATGCAACGTGTAGAGGAAGAGCCCCTTCTAAAAAGCGATCTTAAATGCAAAGATTACCTAATAGAAGCCTTCAAATATCACCTGTTAAAAGGTGACAGCAAAATTACGTTTATTACGCCTCGTACAAAACCAAGACAGCCTGTAGGTCTGCCCAAGGTTCTTCTGGTTGTCGGTGGACAAGCACCGAAAGCGATTCGAAGCGTAGAATGCTATGATTTTAAAGAGGAGCGTTGGTATCAAGTAGCGGAGATGCCAACACGTAGATGTCGTGCAGGTTTAGCAGTGCTCAATGGGAAAGTGTATGCTGTAGGTGGTTTTAATGGATCACTTCGTGTACGGACGGTAGATGTTTATGATGCTAGTTTGGATCAGTGGTCTGTGTGCCAGAGCATGGAGGCTCGCAGATCAACATTGGGCGTTGCTGTGCTTGGGAATTGTATTTATGCAGTGGGTGGGTTTGACGGATCTACTGGGTTGAACACTGCGGAGATGTTCAATCCAGCCGTACAACGCTGGTCACCCATTTCGTCAATGTGCACGCGGAGAAGTAGCGTTGGTGTTGGAGTGGTCAATGGATTGTTATATGCGGTAGGTGGATACGACGGATCCTCTCGACAATGTCTGAGCTCTGTTGAATGCTACAATCCAGAGAACGACGCGTGGAAGACTGTTACTGATATGATTTCGCGCCGCAGCGGAGCCGGTGTGGGTGTTCTTGATGGTATTCTTTATGCGGTTGGTGGACATGATGGGCCTTCTGTCCGGCGCTCCGTCGAAGCCTATGATCCAGCTACCAATGTGTGGAAAACCGTCACTGATATGAACAGCTGCCGGCGGAATGCTGGAGTGATTGCAATGAATGGCCTACTGTATGTAGTTGGTGGCGATGATGGCTTCAGCAATTTAGCTAGTGTAGAAATATACAATCCGAAAACGCAGATTTGGACTCTCACTACATCCTGCATGAGCATTGGGCGCAGTTACGCGGGTGTAGCGATAATTAATAAGCCTATATGAAATTTAGCAAACGCCGGCATCGGGCACGGGGTCAGTGGTAATGGCGGAAGCGGCAGCACAAGCAGTAACAGCAGCAATGCGGCTAGTGGACGTTATGCCAATTGCGATGAGAATAGTAGCGCTGAAGGTGCATCTACATCAGGCGCATCTTCTCCTCCAAAAATTCGCCACGCAGACGCCGTACAATATGAAAATATCTATGAAGCCGTGAATAATGATCCCTCCGATGCCAGCAATCACGCGCATGTTGCGCAGAATCCCAACGATTACCAGCCAGTACAAATTCCACATTCACATAACGACCCCCCTCAAGGTGACAACCAAGAGAATATCTACGAGAGTATAGAGGACCTAAGGCGACGCACTGGAGTACATGAGCCACCTGTCGCAGTAGCGGGGCCATCGAGCGCTGGCGCTGATTTACCCGGTTGCAGTTCGGTGACTTACGGCCGCATTGGAAACACTTATGGCCGCATTGATGTTCTTGGACATGGCATCGGGCGTATTGAACGACATCTCAGCTCGTCCTGCGGTAGTGGGATTGATAACCACTATGGAAACCTAGACTCAATTGATCCCACTGGTCGCATTAGTAAAGTTTCTGTTCAATGGTTATTGGTGAACAAGTGGTTGCCGTTGTGGATCGCAAACACTGATGGTGGTGGGCGCGATTACCGCATTATAGATTTTCTCCTTGGCCAACGCGGGGACTACGAGGTGACGCCCCCGCAAGGTGTGCAACCTCGCGATTGCAATGGATTTTATCACCAGCAGTTTGCCTATGCCCAACAGCAGGCGCATCTCAATATGCCTCCGCAGGCAGGTGGTAGCTGTCAGCACCTCGGTGGGAACGTGCAATCTGATTATGATAACCAGCCGATTTATCAACCCGTGTACGGCCAGAATCTGTTACCTCCGCAGCAGCAACACCCAAATCATGCACCCAATGCTTCGGAGGAGGCCGAAGATGATGTGCCTGACGAGCAGCGACCTCATAGTTCCAATTCATAATTGCGTTAATGCACATGTGGTATGGTTGTTATTTATTATTGGGCGTGTGCCCTGTTCACTGTTAAAAGCGTGTTGTACTAACAACTCATATTTCTTTGCTGGTAGGTGATTGAATGACATTCCAGAGTTATTCTAGAAAGCTAATATCGCAAGTTGCAAGCATACCTATTTCTTTGTTGTGCAAGTGATGTGATTGATACTGTGATGCTGCTACTTTTTGATGTTGCAATTATTGTTTCTAAAAGCATCCCTGTCAAGACCTCTTCTTTGCACTTGTTTGCTGCAGTGGTACACTTGAGAAGTGTAATCCGAAAATGAATCAACTCTTTACAATTTGCCGAACAATTTCGTGTGCGCATTACCATGCTTTGCTGTTTTCTTTCATCAATATGCTCTCCGCACTTTTATGAATGTGATATTTATTTTAAGACGACGATTATACAGATTGTTTATTAATACGAGATGTTTGGTCACTTAAATTGCAGTTTGAAAATATTTTCAAATTAGTATTCATTAGACAATATTTAGAAATTACACGTATTCATATTTTCTATAATATATAATATATAAATGTATATTATATGTAAGTGGATATGTTACATTAGTAGAATACGGAGTATTAGAGAGCAATTAGACTTCTTGTTGATTAGTGGTACTTATTAGGTCACGCCTAATAATGTACCTTGAATAAAGTTTAGATTGAAATTAATACGATGTATGATAAATAAATACACTATACATTTTATTAAACACAACACATGATGAAATCATGTTACAATATGATTATTCTATCATTTTCTGATAGGAAATAAAGCGAATGTTATGCAATCCAATACCTATGTATCAATTAATGTAAATATGGCAATGTATTTCTTCAGCTTTTTTGGGAGGGTGTCTACAATTTGTAGCGCATGTTGAGCATCTTCTTGGAACGGAGTTTAGAGACATTGTCTTGTACATCTTATGTCGAAGTAAAATTATTGAATTGACACACCATGTTGATATCAAGTATGCAGAGAAGGACCAAACATATCCAAACTGAATAGAATTGACTAGATAATAAATTAACAATATAAAATCAATGTGCTGAAATTTAGTTTAAAAAACAAAGTTTTCAAAGATTCTAATGGTAGAGTTGAGTTAGAAAATTGATATATGAAACGCACATATCGTATCGATATAATTAGATGTAATTCTCTGATTTCTCAGCTCGTTTAAAGTTGGGTAAATATAGTTCGGATATTCTTATTGCATTTACCACACTTGAAAAATAATATGCGAACATTTCGTTTGGAATTATATTTATTAATTGTAAAATTCGGGATCCAAAAAAGCTGTAAATAATTGCGATGGTTTATTCTGATATGCACAGCAACTGTTTTAAAGAAGTTCTCTTCGTTTATACCGTTTACATCGTTTACATGATTTCCTAGGCTCACACTCTGAATCCATCCTTCTCGGGCGACCTTCGCTAATAACTGAAAGAACTAAGTGCAATGCGCGGTTATCTTTTCAGATTTGGAAACTTACTGTTCTTCCTCCTTAAATTTATCGTCGCAGTTTTAGCCAAGTTAGTGCTCTTTCTTTTTCTAGTAAATTTTCTCCAGGCAGGAATTGGACATGAAGCAGGATTATTCTCTACACACGGTGGCGGTATATTTTCCTCCTCGCCAACAACTTCTTGTGGGGTATTGTCAACCTCGACTTCACCAGCAAGTGCGGGTTTCTGGGCCAATTCATGATACGAGTCGATTGATCTTGGCTTGAGAGGGAGTGCTGATGGTGGTTCAGGCGGAAGTACGGAGGTACATGAAAAATCATTTTCGGTGATTGCCTCAATGGATTCAAACACAGCACCACACTTAATACATTCCAAAGGCATGTGGCATTGTGTGATATGGCGCGGGAGATTTTCCCCAAAGTTTACAAGGGAAATAGGGATGGTTCCAATCTTACAAAGTTTGCAATCCTGAATCATACCATGCTCCCATTTCTCATGCCTCCAGGTGCATTGTATGCAGTCAAAGGTCTCGGTACACACACGGCACTATAATACATTAATGTAATGTAATTGGCAGCAGTATTTAATGGCGCATCTGGATGTTCTTTTCACGAGATAATCGCAATTTGTGCTTCCAATTTTGACGTGCTTTATTAATTGATACAAAATGTTCCAAGTACATTGCCCTCACCCTTTCCGCCACTGCTAGTATTGAAGGGTTGCTTACCTTGATACGCAGTCCCTGCATAGTGGAATATAAAATTCTAAGTGTATGCGCAAATTGGTACTGTCAAATCTTTGGTTTATAATGTTCAAATGCCACAGTGAATGGTCCCTATCATTGTGGCATTTGATTAAATAAATCATTAAAGTAAACAAATTTTGTTTTTCTTGGGTAACTTGATTTGACAGGTGAAACTTTATAGTATGGTATCAAATGATAACATCCACTCTGTTACCCAACTAGTATAAACGTTATTCATTTGTTAAAGACTTGTGTTTATGCATCAAGATAGCATGCAAATGTTTTTCTTATATGCCAGAAATTGACAATTATCATCTAGACATCCTAGCAAATCTTGATAATTTCTTGCATATGAAAATTTACTGAATAATGCAACTTGAAGGTGTGCCATAAGACTATGTTAAAAGTGGATGTATAGTTTATTCAAATGGTAGATCATTTCAGTATTGTAAATTAATTGCGGATCCGACTGTGCCACACTATTCAAAATCATTTCTTCATTGATTTCCACCAATCGCTCTAATTTTTCTATAAACGTGCTCACTGGTAGTTGAAATGGACTAATGCTTGTATGCGGTACAATATTCTGAGTCCGGAATGCACTAGTTGATGGGGCATCTGAAATTTCCTGGGCTGTATTATTTGTGTTCGAAAATGAAGAGAAAATGTGAGAACATATTTATTTGGTATTGGTGAGGTATCTACAATGACATTCTCTTGGTTTTAATCCTCCAAGTGGCTCGCATTCTGCATCCTGCAGACGCCTTACGCCCCCTTCTTTAATAACTGACGAAAAAGTTTTACAATATCAATACGAGGTCACCTTCTCATAGATTTTGTAACTTACTATTCAAGCTCATTAAATTTTGTGTGGCGATTTTAGCTAAATTTACTTTGTTCCTTCTTCGTCTAGTAGATCTTCTCCAAGCTGGAACCGGGCGTGCAATAGGATTCTTTTCTACTTCAAACGGTGGTGGTATATTTTCCCCTTCGGCAACTCTATTTAAACGTGCTGCTTCTTGTGGGTTATTAGCAACTACCTCGATTTCTCCAACAAATGTGAGCTTCTGGATCAATTCATGATAAGAATCGATTGACCGTGGCTTGAGAGGGATTGCTGATGCTTCCTTAAAGGGGAGCTGGGAGGTGCATGAAAAATCATTTTCGGTGATTGCCTCAAGTGATTCAAATACAGCACCACACTTAATGCATTCTAAAGGCATGTGGCTACGTTTTATGTGATACTGGAGACATTGCCCAGTGTTAACGAGGGAGATAGGGATGGTACCAGTTTCACAAATATTGCAACCCGAGACAATACCATGCTCCCATTTCTCGTGTCTCCAGGCGCATTGTACACAATTAAAGGTTTCCGTGCACAGTCGACACTATAATTCATACGTACGTTATCTAAGTATTTTGTTGATGCTGGTCTGATGATGATGGCCGGGTGCTTTTTTCGTGCGCGCTTTTGTCGATGTGTGCCGTTCAAAACATATTGCGCTCAGAGTGGAACATCCCTTTCGCCACCCTTTTGTGACTCCAGCGTCATAATAAGACTTAATAGTTGCTTACCGGGATAGGAAGTTCCTCCATTGCGGATTGTAGAATAATACGTGAATGTGTAAATCAGTCTAGCAAATATTTCGTTTATAATGAAAGAACAAATTACCATGGCAATTTGATTAAATAAATGTACAAATTCATGTTTCTTTGGTTACTTGATTTGAGAAAGCAATATTTAAAACCATGTTAACAAATGTTAACGCCCACTCTGCTACTGGTAAATGCAGAATATACGTTTACTTGAATACCAGAAATTGATCATTAATATGTGGACATCTTTAAAAACATACAATCAATAGGAACGTATGTGTTTTGCTAAAGGTGGATGTATTTTATAAAAGGATAGTTGAATTTGGCAGTATTATAAATTAATTGGGGTTGTCTATGATATCCATGCCTACGCCAAGCATTCAATATTATTTCTTTATTAGTTTGCCTTAAGATTGTTTTAATTTTCTTCCGAAATACGGTTCAATATCCTCGGTCTAGATTACCTTGGTCCTCTGTCGCATTTGAATGGCATTGGTATTGGATAAAATTTCTTGAGGTGGTTCTAGCAACTTCCGATTAGCTTGAGATTACGGATGAATTTTCTTGTGTGCCTGATACTGTGGTTATCATTGCAGTCTTTTTGGCTGCAATCGGGATTTTTTATACCACCGGAATGTCTATCGATGTCAAACCGCACTATCGGAATAATAAAATATGCAGATATCTCATCACTGCACCTGTGTACTAAGCAATGCAGTAAGTAAACTACCAGATTAGTGATAGTAGGATAATAGCGGTGGTAGGATTAATTGCGGTGGTAAAGATATTGCATAGGATTATGAATAGAAACAAACAAGCGGGTAGTGAGCTGTTGTTGTTGTTGTTCAAGTTGTTGCAAGTCTTTTCCAAATGCATATTGGCCAGATATTGGGCATATAGTGTAAAATGCAGTGTTTGACCTAGTGGGATGGTCCAGCAAGGGGTGAGGTGGATATTTACACTATCCATTGGTTACCTATTATTGGTTGACTCAATCAGGTTACGATTTTGCACGGCTAATACCCTTTGGATTTAGTTAGCTTCTTAATACATACACGCCTTATCGAGGAGTAATCTGAAATTGCCAGAATAACAACCAAGAATATTTATACTAAAAATATGGATATCAGATTGTTGAGAAGGCATCGCATGGAGAAAGAACATTATTTTGAAAATGGAGTATCACCTGTGTATGCAAATAGAAGGTGGGATAGACCAGAAAGATTGAAAATAGCAACATACAAGAAAGTCTTATTTTAAAGCTGTCTATATCTCTATATCTACAACGCTGACACTACAGTGAATATTTCAGTCAACCTGGATGAGCACTAGAACCTTTTACGGTATTTCAATGCAACGTGGGCATAGGGGCCAGCACAAGAATAGCGATTTGTGATTGGTTGCTGCCGAATGCATATTGTCTTATCGCACCAGTTCTCTAATCAAACTGGTCCATCGGGAACCTGAGAATCAGTTGATAAATGTTAACCAATGTACTATGAGATTGAAGGGAATGTAGATAATAGCGTACGATATTTTTGTCAGAATTTTCAAATATTAATTATTCATATTACCAAACCTAGTGGGACCAATTGATGAATTTTAAATTTTAAGTGCTGGGTTATACTTGGTTGCAAAAATTACATGGGATGCAGATGGATTGAAATAATTTTCTGTTTAAAGTGTACAAGTAAAACTGAAGTAACACATATTCAACAATATTCATCTTCAGTTTGTTCTGCGTTTTGTTGTAGCTTCTTGTTTGACATTTCTAGTAGACATTGATAAATGCTGTATTAAAGATGTGTAAAAACAAAAGATGAATGTTAATGTTACAAATAACATGTACAAACTTATTCCTAAGTGCCATAAATTAATGCTTTACTCATGACTTTATTTTATTAAATGACAAAATGGTTTGTGATAACCATTCTTGGCATACATCAATACGATCGGACTTAAGGTTGACGACTTAATAATAAATACTTTGTTATATGTGTAACAAACTCTAGAATACAAAAGGTTTTCAATGCTCAACATTAAGAGGTGGCTGGGGATCATGTACCACCAGCTTGCTCAATTGTTAGTCAACTTTATTTAAGGTTGCTGTGGATACAAAATACACAGGTCATATTACTTATGTATTTCGTCAAATTATTGACATTCGTATATATTCACACAACGTATTCGGAACACCCCAGTAAAATGAAGCCTAATCGCAAAACAAAAGCACGTGAAGCACGTCCTCCACAAAGGAATAAGACCCAAGCTAAAGGTAGCTAATTTATCCAGCCTATTATATAATATACTACATTCCACATTATACTTCAGCAAAAGTTGCTTCAAAAACTACATCAGATCCAACTAAAGGAACTCCTGAAGTCGCAAAGGAAGATAAAAAGCCCTCGAATGTTGTAGTACCGACACTTGCAAAAAAGGTTCGCGGCCGCCGCCTAAACCATCCGCGCCGCAGCGCCCACGTCCATCCCACGACGGCATACAATTCTCTCAACAAGAGAATCCTGCGACCATCAACGATCGCCCAACGAAAAATTGGGAAGTGAGGAAATATACACCCTGTGTCAAATGTGAATTTCCTGATTTACGAAAGCTGTGGTTATACATGTTTGAATATATCAGAATTTTCAAAATCTAAGTGTTATTCATTGACAGACTTCATATCAATAATGTGGTCGAATACATCTGGAGACCACACACCACAATATTAATTTGATCTATCTGTTGAGATGGAAAGTAATTTATTTCCATTTGCAATAAATTTCCTAATGTCACACAATATTGGTATTTGTTGACTTAATCCTTATATAACGTCTATTCTTCTATTAGCCCATTATTTTTGAGTGTTTCGTTAGTTTTGTTTACGAAGTGTCTGATGTTGTACCTTCAAATTGAAGATCGCAATAATTAATTGTCTTAGTCGTCAGTTATAAAGAAGAGGTTATTTATCTACTAGAAACCATAGTTTATCATTGTGTTTATTTGAATTTCCTCATATAAATTTAAAAAACAACAAGAAAACAATGAAGCTCTTGAGGTAAAAACAGTAAACAATAAATAAATATATTTTGGCGCCTTACCTCGAGTTTGCCCTAGATTTTTTTAGTTCAAATATGGACGTACTGAAAAAAGCTTCTAATCGTCTTCAAATTTCCATGATATAATTGCAGTTCATGAAGGTATACATTTATTAGTAAAAGTTATAATTGCTAGTGCAATAGATATTATATATATATATATATATTTTAATAATTATCAACATGGATAAATTTAATTCAATGAATATAATATTACTTTTCAATAACATTGAAATAGTTTATTTTATACTATGCTAAATGGCATCTGCATTATTTAATCAAAAACTTCACTTTGAAAAATGAAAAAAAAAATATCCGCAATTATTATAAGTCATTAATTTACAAGTTACACAGAATTCAAATGAGTGAAGATTTATTCTCGAATTATGCATTTTTCTCAACTTGGTAATGTCCCAAATGAAGCAAATAAAGTATGTAACTATCTATTGACTCAAACGGGAGACAATTTTACATATTTGAAGTTCTTTAGCTTTTACACATGCTTTTATTACTACGTACGTCGTAATTGCCATTTGATACATTTAGTTTCGCACATTTTATAATAGTTTATGTAATTTTTACAAAGAGTTGTCATTATTTTGATATGCGTTCATCTTTATTATCATCATGCTTTTTTCTTGGTATTAAATTTCAACGACAGCAGCCAGGATCAATCGCTTTGGAAGAAAGATCAAAGGAAAATTGTCAGTGAAAACTTGCAGAACACACATGCTTACTGAATAGCGACTACAATTTATTGCGTTTAGTAAAAGTTGCTACAGGACGGAAAACGACGAATGGAAGTTTGGGAATACAAGAACAAATGATGGTGTGTATTCTTGCTCTGAGAGGTTTTTAAACATCCAGCCTTTGTTTAAAAACCTCGGCTTGCGTTTTCTTGAATCAACTTTTTTGAGTTACACACATTTTTCCTAATTATTGGTATCTACACTACGCTTTGATTAAGTATACAAGAAACAAACTTATCTAGTAATTCACCCTGCCTCCACAATGTACCGTGCATCTGTGTAGGTAAGTTAATCTATATGTCAATTAATTTATAAATACTTAAATTAGTTTTCTTCCTCACAAACCTATGTAGATGCTTCATCGTAATTATCTAAAACAGATATTACATTATATATGATTAGAAATAAATTCTATAAATACTTTACCTAGTTATTAGTGTAATATTGGTAAGCTTTCTCTGGGTTATTGTATGGCTCATTCTCAGTTAGCAGAAGCATCAACTGATTGAGATCTAGATCCTTTCGAATCTGCTGCATTAGAGCAGTGTAGTCTTTGCTTGCGTTCTCTGATGCCTTCTTTCCACGTACTCCAACAAACTTGCCACGGAATTCGTACGGATACTTCTTGCCACGCATCCCGAAGAAGCCAGAACGTGCTGGTTCCTTCTTCCCACGCATCCCAAAGAAGCCAGCTGAGGGTGTGCGTTTAATATCGTCGTGCAGCATTTCGTCGTCTTTCTTTCCTCGCATGCCAAGGAAACCAGCAGGAGCTCGCTTGTCTGTATTCTCGTAAGAATCAGAAGCCTTCTTGCCGCGCATTCCAAGAAACCCACTTGGTGTACGTTTGTCAATATTATCTAAAATAAAAATAAATAATGTAACTACATTTACTTCAGCGCAGTTGTTTTACGGTACCATCAAATTCTTTTTTGCCTCGAACCCCTAGAAACCCAGAGGTGGGTACACGTTTTTCAGTCCAGCCATCAAATGGTTTTTGGTGTAGTCCAAAGAATTCCGTTGAAAGACGTTTACGCAAGCCATAATCAAGGTTCGGATACTGGCTATCACTAATAGACTTCTTGCCTCTTACCCCAGTGAAGCCCGATGGTGCCCGTTTGTGCGAGTCGTTTCCCGTCACAAGACACACGGTCGTTAGCAGTAGGGTGATGTGAGGAATTCGCATTACGCCCTGAAAACAACGAACAAACTAATTTACACTACGAAATCTATTGCTTTATTATATTATTACTCAGAACGTTCTAAATTAGCAATGGAGATATTTTTGCTTTCTTCAACATAAACAACCTATCCAGTCTATTGAGGCAAGGTCATAGATCAACATATTATTGCATGACAACTTGTTGTGTGGGCTACGCACTAACTTTATGTTTGTGGTTATACAGTTTCAGTGTATACTCTGCTTTGAGCTTTGGCAGCTTTCGGAGTGAATAGTAAATTTTAGTAATATGCATTTAGCAGTTAATCGGTAGTCTTGCGGAGTTGACAACTTATTGGCTAACTTATTGGTTAACGAGCTGGCAAAGAGTAACTAACTTTTACAATTAAAAACTATAAGATCTTTATTATTAAGAATTTCTATTACTACGATT
The DNA here is from genome assembly GCA_027574925.1 of Ecitoglossa quadriceps. Lineage (NCBI taxonomy): Eukaryota > Metazoa > Arthropoda > Insecta > Coleoptera > Staphylinidae > Ecitoglossa > Ecitoglossa quadriceps. The sequence continues at coordinate 25,585 of JAODGC010029047.1, read as the reverse complement.
GAACCGCCTCGGTAACACCCTTGGCAACACGCTGGTATGCAAGTCGGAAGATCGTGCAAGTTGGGTTCATATCCTGCTAACACCTCCATGCTCGTTTTCCACTTTATTATACTGCTCCAATTGCTATGGTTATCAGCAGTTATTGGAATTGGATTTAGGGAGGATATATCTTATTGGATATACTCTCAGCAAGCTTCCATCCTATTTTCCGAATATATTGTTTTGAAGTGGCTACTAGAGTCAGACGGGTTATCAATTGAGTTGTGGAGGTGGGCCAAATACTACATATACCTAATAATACAACTAATTCTTTTTTATTTTTGATTTAATTTTTAGATGCATTTATGTACTTGTTTGCAAGTATATTTTATCTTTATATTAGCAAAAGTAATATTAATACAACTTTCTATCCTATTTGGCAAATGTACAAATAGTGCAATATAACATGCAAAACATCTAGAATTGGCATTTCAAACTAAGTTTTTCTTTTTATTTTTACTTCCAAGCGATGAAAAAAATTGCTCATGTGCAAAAGGGATACTGATATAATGTTTATAATAAAAAAGCAAACAAACCAAAATTATAGTATCACCAATCTATCAAAGATATAGTAGAATAGTATTGTATTTTTGCAATATTTGTAATAGCATTGCATAATAATCATATATATAAAATCTTAGTCCAAAATAAGTAGGTACATTGAAATCCATTTTATATAATAAAATTTAATTAAGTAGAATATTATGTAGATTATTTAGCAAAATGCTTCATATGTAAATATTACCGCAAGGTATTGTCTTGCGGTTTGAAGAAAGCTGGCAAAACAATTTAAACCAGAAATGCTATGCAGATGGACAGAAAAGTTCTCCAAGAGAGAGAATGCACTTTTTTGGAATATCCGTTGTAAGCTAAATAATGCATTTTAAATAGAAACAATTCTTTTAATGTGTTACTTTCTTATGAATTATTTCAACGGACAAAGTATATTACACATGTGCATGGTTAACGTATATGTGCACGTGAAGTAAATTTAATTGAAAATATTTTATATGTTCTATACAATCTGCATAAATCATGATTACCAAAAAAATAATTCAACGCAAATGTTTTTTTCCTGTTTTCCTTGTTTTTTTTTTTACTGGATTTTGTCGAAAGAGATTTTCATCCAACAATATAAGTGGTTGTAGGGATACGAAAGTAAGTAAGGCTCTAGATCCTACATATTAACGTTCATCTCTTCCAATTTTAATGTACACGCAGGAATGCACACGTTTTAATTTGATGATATTACCGTCGTAATAGTATTAAATTTAACTCATGGTGTTTGTACTTTGAAGCTGCAAAGTACCCTTGAAAATCATCGTTAAATGCATATTAATAAAAGTGTTATTGAATTGTGGAAATAAAAAGATATCCGGAAGATATCTTAGAATAGCAATTGACTTGAGATGAATAAAATTTACATATTTAATTCTTGGTTCAATTGCAATCGAAATAGAAACACTTCAGTTCGTGACGATGTCAATCGTAAAGAAATTTTGCAAGAGTTTCTTTAAACCTGCGAATTTCTTTTTAAAATTCTTGGGTTAAAAATTGGATATAAGTTCATTAATTTTAAGTTATACTGAAAGTCAATTATTGCGTGTAAATTTTATTTTGATGTTTTTTAGCTAAAGCAATTTCCATGAGCTTAAAAGTATTATTCTTTGGATTAATTTTACGGCATAAGAAAATTTTATTTAGAAAGAAAATCAGATAAAATATAATGTTGTTTTTGATTTCTTTATGTTTATTTGATGAGAACAACACAAAATGTCATAAGAGTATACTACTTATTTATTGGGTTTTATAATTTTTTTTTTTGAAACTTTATTACTCCGCCAATATTATTTTCTCTCTTGACCAAAAAATTCTCATTAATTTACTTTGATTCCGTGAACTACTTTAAATTTATATTTAAATTATAATTTTTTTCTACCAGCAAGTTTCGATAAAAAGTTGATAAACGCTCAATGCAATTCCAAATGTTAAAAATTATTTAGGTGTCACATTAAAGAAATAAAATCCAAGTTTGCTCTGTTATAGTTTAGTACTTGAATTGTTATTGATAGTTTCAAACGATATACAGTAATCTTGTATTTTTCGAAATACTTATCGAAGCTTTGTTATACTGCATCAACTACCATGGTTATTAGCAGTTATTGGGACTGAAGTCAATGAGAATATTCATTATAGGATATTCGCACAACTGAATTCAAAATCGTACTTCTCTGCTCTTTCAGTCTTTTTTTTTATTAAACATATTCCTCACTAAGGAACACAATTATTTCTATCAAAAAAATAAATTACTTATTAATTTCCTACGCGAAATAAAATTGTATCTAAAAGCTGCAAATGAATCTGAATGTAGTTTGGGAGACTAAAATATTTGCTAAATCTCTCAAACAAGCAGTCAACAGAAGAGAGCTACTAAACTTTCTATTTTGCTTTCTAAGTTTAATATCTACTAAAATAAGTATTTATCAGTGGCATTACTTAGGAATTCATTATTTCGTTGGCTAATAATAGAAGTCTGCAATATCTAATATTGAAATCTAAGATATTAAACTATACATCTACTTTGGAATTATTTAATTCAAAATTTGGTACCGTATCTTCACTTAAAAATCTTTCTCTATTTGTAGTCAAATTGGAATATATTATGGGGCTAGTGTTACTCATACTTTTAAAGATAGACACCGTACTTGTCCCGCACTTTATTACACTGTATCAACTACCATAGTTATTATCAGTTATTGGGACTGAAGTCAATAAGAATGTTTATTATTAGATATCTTCAATTTTATTTATCGCAAATATCAAAATCCTAACACCAAACCTCTGAAAATTGTAGATCGTTGTATAAAGACGTATACTTTATTGGAACTATTTTATATCCTTAAGGGGGTGATCAATTAATCTTGAACAATTTAAATTCTGCTGATATTTACCTTTCACCTTTTGGTATATATATTAACCCGTTTTGCACTCGCCGTATTTGTCTGAAATTATAACAAATCTCCCAAGCAAGCTAGAATTTGGCGTAAGCGAAAACATCCCCTTTCAATCTAAGCATTTTCATACTAGAACAGCGTTGTGCGGCACTTAACGACCAAATCTCGTAGTAAGTTATATCCTACATGCAGCGTTACACTGTCACACTGCGCGTAGCGTTAGTATTAGCGACAAAATTAACGTGTGTATTAGCATTCGAAAATTTAGTAAAATTGTTAAGGTTGGCTCTGGTGAATGATGCTTCGGTGCGAATTAGTGTAGGAAGATACACGTCGGGGTATTACTTTCGTAGTATATGCAGAGGGTACAGATTGTTACTGACTGTAGTATAATGAACACAGGCAAAGATATGATTAAAAAGGTATTACCAAACAAAGCTTTTAATCTGGTTTCTTTAAATTTTACATATATATTAATTTGCTCGCGGGGAATATTAATTGTGCGAATTTTATTTTCACTTATTACAGGGCTTATTGAAATACTTAATTAAAGCGATGTCTAAAAAAAATCCGCAATGTTGCTATGTATAATAAATAATCAATAAGAATACATTATTATTTGAATGATAACTTTATTTGTACTTTGACACGTATTATTTTTTTTTTAATATATTTTTACGTTGCCTTCAGTATCAAAAATTAAGAAATATCACGGTACAAATGACATATTAAAGTAAATATGAGGCATTTTGCAATAAAATACATATATTTTTATTGTATTAATATAACTTTATTTTATCACTCACTATTTTGTTAATATTTAAAACGTTTTCGTTTTCAGTATGTACATACTGAAAAGGACAACATGCCGAAAACTTGAAAATTTTAAATTTTAACCAAATACTACTACTTTGGAGTAGAGTTATCTTAATATAATGAATATCAGAAACATCGTGAATTGTAAAATCATCAAATCCTTATATCTTTTCATTTAAATCAATTGCAAAGTTGGTATGAAATAAATTGACATGAAAGATTTCTTTTTATAAATAGAGGATCATACACCTCTATTTATAAAAACAACTGAGCCATATAGAGTGAGAAACTAGAAAAAAAAAACCTATGGACATTCGGACCATATTTAACATCAGATTTGGATCTGGGAGCAAACAAATGTGAAAAATGTATGGTATATTGATATACAAAAAAATTATTCAATATACCTAAATATTTTACTTTTAAAATAAGTATATATTTGTTTATTTACGCCTTCATTGTTTCCTTCATACTAATAAATACTTCAAATTACATCATATTGCCCAATCTCTTATCAATACAATACCGTAAATACCTAAAAAATACCTATTTAATACTAATTCTTCAAGCAATACAATATTAACATGAATGATAGAAATTAATAACGATAGCTGCTTCTGCAAACATCCATAATCTATTCGCAAGCGTAATGAGTGTACTTGTTTAATGTTTTATAATTAATACAGCCATATAAGCTTAATCATATCTTACCTTAGTGCGCCACTGCTTTCGAAAACACTTCAAACATTTCAATCTCAGTAATCACGCTTATAAATCTGCAATTTCAGACGGAAATATGCAAGTAAAAGAGAATTTGTATTAGATAATGCAGCATCGTGCAATCGGATGTAATACACTGTGCTAGTTAAGTAATTACCATAGGTTGAAATAAATTTGGAGTTGAATCTCACAAAAATTCCATCATTTGCTTTATTTAGGCTTTTGGAACATTGTAGAGCAATACCTATTGCACCCAGTTTAATTATTTCGCATAGCCAAATTAAAGTGATATTAAATTACTAATTGTAGTGCTAATGATGATAATGCCTGCTAAATGTGGGTTCATATCGTTGTATTTCTACAGATCTAATTACAAAGGAAAACAGTTGAGAGTCAATTTTTGGTTAGATTTATGTACTAAAGAAATTTTAAATTATATTTACATTTTTTTGGTTAATTTCTATCATAGCTACCGGTAATTGCATAATGAATAAAATATTACATTTTGCAATTACAATTTTGTCAAATGTTGTGGAGTAAAAATGAATGCAAATCTTTGTAAGAATTTGTGTATTTCGTTAAAAATGTATCTGTTTGAGTTCACGCAAATCTCGACGAATTAATAAATTAATCAGGGATTGTGCGACAATGGAGCACATGTAATCCATCATTTTCCGCCGTCGTTTCCCCGCACCAACACCACTCTGTATCACCCCTTCGCTAACGCATTCCCGTGCTAATTACCTGAGCGCCCGCCTGCAAACTATTTGTACTGAGTGCTGGTAATCATCTGAATATTTATTTAGCAATCGTTAATCAAAGTGAAATCACAGTGCATACTCACAGAATTATCACACTGTCCTATAAGACTTTTCACTCACACAACCTTGAAGATTTATTTCGTTAATATGCATTAATCCAACATGTCAAACAAAGTCAGTTTAAATTTAAAGCGTGTATGTTGTTTACTAAGGGGAGGAGGTCCCATTTCCGCTGAATTCTATTACCTGAAGCACTATGAGCAAACCATTTTAGCATGAAGGAAAAATTCCGAGCTTTTTTTACCTTTGCAAAAGGTAAACATCCTATTGAATAAACATCGTACACATTTGTCAACAATGTAGAAAGCAAGTGATTTAATTAAAACTCTTTTAATAACATCGTGCTGAGACTGCTTGAATAACAGCATTGTCTGTAACCGAAGTAGGATAATCAAAGAAATTAATAATTTACCATTAAATTCATTCAATAAATGGACAAAACTCAATTTGTGATTGGATTGGTCTGCTTAATTGAGCGGATAGAGTTATAACTATCAATAAAAAATATTAAATCAGTGGGATATAAAAGTAATCTGAAGAAATTTGTTGATATTTTAATAAGGTAATTTTTATCACAATTGAATGTGGTATTTTCAAGCACTTTTGTATGTTGTAAAATTGTAAATAGTTTGGCAGCATATTGGGAATACCTGATAATTCATTTTATTTCGTTGTTGTATAATTTAATTGTTGTCAAAGACATAAACACAGTTGTTTGTATCATTCTACTTTATTATTTTTATTTTGCAAATAAAATTTTTTAAATTACAAATTACGATTTTTCATTGTAGCCATCTGTATTTCTAGCAGCCCAATGGGCAATTTGAAGAGCTCGAATCAAACAAAACCAAACAAACCACATTTTAGTTGTTAGTTTTTAAGATATATTTTGAAAGTTTTACTTTTGCTGTAGGGTTTTCTTAAAAGTTTTTTACTTTCTCAATTTATGTATCAAGATTGTGTCGCTATAAAACACAACAATTTAAAATGCGCACTATGATTTTTATATTTTTTTTCCACAGGGCATTCGACAAAGAAATGTGAAGAATTTGCTATTTTCTTAAAAGGCTTTATCAAAAGATGTAACTAATACATAACTAATTAAACTAAATTCAAATTCAGACCTAAGATACTTTCAAACATGACCTACTTTTTTATCCTGCAGGTATTCTTTTGTAGTGTAAATTAATTTCACTCCGTTGTCGGATATTTCTCATTTTTTAAATGCGTTCTAATGGATAAGGGGAATTCTATTTTACTAACAATGTGCAATTTGCGTTATATGAAGCGCATGAAAGCGGAATCGTTACATCGATGGAATATAAGGATGTGCGTCCTGGACGCAAAGAGGATGCGTAGTTACTCATAAGACAGAAGCCAGAAAATACTCAGGAATGGAATAAGATGAGGAAGAAGGAGATTATGAGAGAAAATAGATGTTTGAAATCTAACGCGTTTAAATGATTCAAGTACCTAGATTAAGTAGTTAATGTTGATTTTATGGTTTGCAATAGACTTACTCAATTAAAACGGAAATTAGACGGAAGTAGAAGATATTTATAACAGACATAATTTATTTTGGAATGTTTTCGACAAAAAATACTTTAACTTCTTGATGTGTATTGCTTCGTGAATTGCTACTTACACTTTATTTTTAATATTTCAAATTTTTCTTTATGCTATATTGCTTTCATCTGCATTGTTGTATAAAAGAGAAGTTTTTAAATATCTGGCTTAATTCAAGAGACAACGCGATTGACTGAATTAGCAGCCTTAGGTCTGCAAATATTGCTTATAATTGTATTATCTGCAAATGATTAATGGGAATAAGGCAGGTAATGACGTTACAAGTTGCATTCGAAGCGACCGTGGACGCGTTTAAATCGATTTATCTCTCCTACAAAAGCAGCCTTTCTTTCTTAGCGAAGGTTAGCGAAGGTCTGTTTGCCTTGTTGTTTGTATATCCAAGAAACAAAATCGACATAAACCATCTTTATTGATTAATAAATTTATTGCAACATTATAGATAGTAAAAAATGCAAAATAATCAAATAAATTATTTTTTTCAGTGGAAACTATACTGCATCCTATAAAATATTAGTTAACAGTTCGAAGAATTAATATCCCTAGAAGTTACCTTTATCCGAATGGATTTATTCATTTATCCAGATTTTTGTGATGTTCAAGGTAGTATTTAAATTTTGATTATTATATTCATACGTTCACTTTGATTGTGTTTTAAAATTATTTGATTTTATGACGCTTTTCTTCTTTGAACAAAATAAAATAATAAACGTGTAAACTGCTTTAGGATTTATTCTAATACGGCTAAATTTAAACTAAAATAATATGTACTATATATTTTAAGTCAACATATCAACAATAAAGGAAAAAATGTTGAAACAATTGAACAAAATGTGGAAAAAATGTATTAAAGAGTTATTAGGCTCAAAGTCAAGGATGATATAAAAAGTATGTGCGCCTATTTTGAAAATTTTACCCAAAAAAATAAAACTGACATAATCCCTTTATATTTTTTAATAAAATTATTGCAACATTATTTCAATTAAATTAATTTCTTCAATAGAAAACTATACTGCATACTAAAAAATATTAGTTAACAGTTCGAAGAATTAATATCCCTAGAAGTTACCTTTATCCGAATTAATTTATTCATTTATCCAGACTTTTATGATGTTCAAGGTAGTATTTAAGTTTTGATTATTGCATTTTTACGTCCACTTTGATTGTTTGTAGGTGATAATTAAATTTACGAGACAATTGTTCCTTCCAATTTTAGGCATTTCCAATTACTGTCGCAAATATCAAGTAACATGCGATATTGCAGCAATTTAAGAAATGAATAAGAAAATAATAAACACTTATTCTTACTGCGTAGGTCTAGTTACAATGCTCAGGTAAATTGATCGAAATGGGGATAGGAGTACAAAATGTTTCTGCTTATTTCCCTCAAGTTTCACGCCTATAAATTTTTACCGAAAATGTAATTCTGGTTTTGTTTCTGAAGGTCTCGCGTTTACAATATTCACGTAATACAAAATCCTGCAAACTATCACAGTTAAAATAACTAAACTCACAGAAAAATCATATATATATTGAAAGGCTAATGCGATTTTTAAAAAATTATATTGAGATTAACTTATAGAGACAAGTACTTGTAAAGTGTAAGCATTTTTTACTTAATTCCTCTGAGTTTTAAGAATAATTTTCGACTACAAAACTTTGCTAATCAATTATATTAAGTTATACTAAAAGTTTCTTCATTCTACCGACGAACATAAATCTCCGGTCGAGAATTTTTGCCCACAATCTAATAAAATCAAATTTAAAATTCCACCGCTTTCTACAGCGACGAGAGGCTCCAGTCAAAACTCCGATTTGTAGACGTACAAGTAGTACTTTGGTAACCGCTGAATAACTGACGTTAAATAATATATGAAGTACCTTGCAAACGATGTGACGTGTTGTCTGATTCCCGACGGGCATCGTACAAAATATTTCGCTATGAAAAATTGACGAAATGCTGCAATGCTCCAGAATGTATATTTTCTGACTATTTTCACGTTATTTGACTTTTCCATATTTAATTGTATCATTCCGAATAAAATCAGATTTCAATAAATAAAACCATTAACATTGCTTTTTATTCTAAAATTTAATAACATTCAATTCCAACACATTAATTCTAAATTAATTCTATTTTGTGCAAATTCTTCTAGTGAAACATATGGCAGCAGTATAAATTTCGTGTTTCGTTGCTTTTAATTACAAAATTTTGCATGTTTCATTTAATAATATTTAATTCTCAAAACACTTATTCTCCGACAAAGAAATAACGCACATATTCCTTAGCACTGACCACTAATAATATAAATTAATCAACACGACAGCAAACTGACAACCTAGAGAAATCAATATGCGAGAAACGTTATTAAAAATATTAAATATGAACAATATGTTAAAACTAAGTCATCTCAACACAATGAATACAAATTTTAAAATTATTATGTGACTTTCATCCTCCTTGCACGAAATAAAATAAAAATTGTGTAAAACTGATTTAGGATTTATTCTAATGCGGCTAAAATTACTAAAATAACATGTAATCAATTTATGCATATGCTTTTTTTAATTATATTAATGTTATAGCACTAAATATTTTAAGGCAACATGGCAATAACAAAGAAAGAAAATTTGAAACAATTGCATAAAATCTGCATCAAATTTATAGAAGAGTTATTATGCTCAAATTCGAGAATGACATAGAAACTATATGCTTATTTGTAAAATCGCACCAAATATGTTTTTCATCATTTTGAGCCAACTCACGTATTGAAGACTAAAATATAAATGGGGTGTACAAGGTACAAAATACGATCTGCCCAGAAGAAGAGAAGAGATACAGTAACTAGAAATAGCCATACCACATGCATCATTCTAAGGTATATTCAATGCTTTCAAACATTTTGACTACATTTGAAATAAATGTATGAATAATCTACTGCATGTTTGATACACTTTGCAACTATCCAACAAGTTTTCATTTGATTTTATCCAAAGTAATTACTTCATATAACCCAACTCAAACTATTCACTTGTTTTTTGTCAGTTGTTGTATCGGGTGAAAATATCAAATTTATTAATTGTCAAACAAATGAGAATATATATTAAACCACTGCAAACTGTGCAGTCATTGGAAAATATTATGCTCAGTTTAACAATAGTTGGGAGTTGGGAGATGGGCATGGCAGGAATACATCTACTATCCCCACATGACATTTTACAACATGATTTAATGTATATGAGCTGTATACGAATATATGACAATGAAACACTGGTATATTCGTGTATTGCAAGACGTTGCTTTCAGGGTACATCATTTGCACTTCTGTTGTCTTCTTTTGTCTTGCAGGTAGAGAGACCTGGCGAAGCGCACTGCGAGTTTCGAAGTGACTACATTGGAGCCCACAGTGTGCATAATAGGACATCGTGAGGGATAGAATAAACTAAAACAGCAAGCTACTTAGATTGCTTCGGGTGTTCCTATTTCGGGAACTGTTATGTTGATTGTTTTATTACAGCGCAAGATGAACCGATACGGAAGGCAAGTAATTATTGCATATGTCAAATAAATGTTATAGTGTGAAATGGAATATTACAGGGAGTACACTCTTTTTTATTTACGGGATTCAAAATTATAGCAATGTGTAATGTAAATCAGTTAAAAACAGAAGAATATATATCATATCCATAACATAAACAACTAAACGCTAACTGAATTCAAATTTATTCCATTAAAAATCACGAACCAATCCTAATGTTGTTTTCCTAATTATCTTGATCATTCTATGATACCTGTTGTATAAAAAAATTCACCAAATAATTCTACCCAATTTCCCCAATTTCACAATGCATCAGGAACTATTAGTTTCACATATTCCATACTTTTGTTATTCTTATTATGTAAATTGCTAAATAATTATTGGATTTCCCTGACTGTAGGACCAATAATCTATGACCATATATTTGTATTAATTTGTATTTGGACATGTACGGTATAAATTGTAATATTATTATTAGTAGAATTTTGGTGACATTATCTGTATTGATGGTCTTTCCGTTTTTGTTTTAATTTAGGTTTTCTGCAAGCTAGTCTAATTTTTAAAGATAATTTTAAATCATAGAGGATTTTAATTAATAGAACTGATCAATTGCAACTAAATTCGAATTGCAAAATTGTGTAAAACAATTCTAATGTAAAAAATATTATAAAGTTTCAGAGCTATCAATGTTAATAAGTCCTGCTTGCAATTAAAAACATTTTGATTTTTGCATTAATTTTTATCCCCCACAGCCCTTTAACAAAAAATAACCAACTGTTTATGCCAATACGATATATTAAACTCTAAGGGAACCTATTTATGGAAAATAAGCAATTATTGAGTAAGAATTTCAAATTTTTGGGAGTTGCTGGGATTGAAATAATTCCTACCAACAAAAAAAAGGGTTATATCATTCCGAAAATTTTTAAACAACAATTTTTTCCTTCATTTGTTGAGCAGTATTATTAGGATATTTGAATCGTAGCTTAAAAACTTGTACATTAATGAAGATATTAAATCGCTCTTATTTAAAAAAAAATCTTTAATATTGAATTGCAATATATTTAAATATCCTTACTACTAGGAAATAAATTGCACATTGTAAGTGTCAAACTGCCTCAAAGAAATTTGTATGCTTCAAATTGATTGTAGTGTGTTCAGTTACTGCTTTAATGTTATACCCTGGTGAAATATTCCGCATTGAAAAAAAAAACTTATATGGCTTTGTAGGAAGTATCCTTTGGGACTTAGCCTTACCCTTATATAGTCTAGCTCTCGTGTACTTCAGGATCTTTCAGTGACTGCACATACAACATCCTGTCCTGTCATAAAGAACCAGTACGTCATATCTTCATCTCTATTTATTTATAATAACGTTTTAATAACGTGCTGTCCCATACGCCAACGGATTCAATTCGTCTTCAACCCAAGAATTGCCAAACGGACACAAATACAACATAAACACAGACAATATTCTCTACGAGAAAGAAAATAAAGTGTTGAATTGTATTATTTACTTTCTCCTCGCCCAATTAAAAATCTGCCACATCAGGAGCATTAAAAATGTAGGAGTAAAACAAGACCAAGTTTGTTTCTTTCCTTGCAAAACATTTTCTTATCACAACATCCATTAAATGCAATCTAACAAGCCTTAATTCAACATGCTTTGAAGTTGTGTGCACGTATTCTCACTGGTCAGTTTTTCTTAACTAAATGAATGTAAATGGGTATTCGATGCGGACTAATCGTCGTTTATCGAACACAGTACTCCCATCGTATGCCAAACTCATCCGCACTTGTGACCATCGCCATCATAAAAACGAGAAGTGGATCGGCGGTTATCTTTTATTCATGTCCTTTGGACCTGCACATGTTGCGATAGACTCTGCTCCCAGGTCATACTTCTTGAAAAACGGAGTGAGGGTTAATTGCAAAGGTTGCGCGTAACACGAAACGAAATGCACGAAAAAGTTAATCCAACTTGCACGGAAACTCACAAGAAAAGATTATTTTCCCGAAAGAGAAATTGTGATTGTGAGCAAAGAATAACTACAATGTCACATGAAAATTAATGTTACACGATGTTATTATTTGTAGATTCCACAAATGTTTTAACCTTAGGTCTCAACTTGTTAAATACAGTTTTCTGCTATTTTTCTTGAATTTTTTTTAATATTTCGATGCTTTTAAAGAAATTTTCCAAGATTTCCTGGACTCTTACTAAACCGCAACTAATTTACAAAGTTCTTACGCAAAGAACTAGTTAGTAAATTCGTTTTAAGTAAAAAGGAATACAAAGTCTTGTGTGCTTTGATTGCGTGCTTGGAGCACATTTCAATCGATCGATTAACAATGCTTTTACCACAATAGAAATTTTAGTTATTGAAATAAATGAGATTATAGGCAGTGGCTCATTGTGGGTGCAAAGTGTTGCCACTTAGTTTGACTAATCGATTTCAGGTGTTCTTATAATTTTGTACTTATCTTTGAGGGTTAAGGACTTGTGGGCAAGTAAACACATCTTTATTGCTGCAGAGAATTTTTGCAGGCTTTTGGTCTACTACTTCGGAAGTTTACCCGAGAGACGGCAGTGATATTAAGCTGTCTTGTAATATTTCCAAGATATATATTTTGAAAAGATATGTACTTGTAGAATTTAGATTATTTATGTTTTATTTGTGGACGTAAATTCTGAAATAATTCTGTAAATCATTTAGTACGTGTATAAGTAGTATACTTTATTTTTTATACTATTATACTTTCACTGTTACTGAAGAAGGAGGTCGAAATCTAAGGGATACATAAAAGTACTTGCACATCCACTTCACTCAGGGTATGGTAGTTAATTGATAATGGATAATGCAAGGTGATGGAGGGGTAACATTCACGAGGAAATCAGTGGAAGGAGTAATGCAAATGTTGAATTGTTGGGGCATGAGAAGGTGATGTGCAATAAAGGATTGTATTATAAGGAAATGATGACAATAAAGGATATATGTTTACAACTTGTAGAAAATTACATAAACGTAATTTAAACCAGTTTGTGAGCAATTTTAGAAATGTTTTTTTGTTTAAACTGGAAAGAAATTCTGTTTTCTATATGACGAAAAATATGCAGAATATGCAGATACCTCTTAATACATTCTGTGATCCTGGTAAATCACAAAGTAATTTTTCTGCTTGATACCAGAATTGCTCAGTGTCCACTGTGGCGATGATAGTTTACAAGTATTAACTAAATGGTAAATTGCAATATGTAAAGTTATAAAGTTTTTTTTTGTAAAAACTGTTTAGATAATAATATCTTAACTACTGCACTTATGGAATTGTTAAATTTACTTCTCTTGTTGGAGAATGATGCGCCCTATTAATAGTTTACTCAATGGATTTACTCAATTACTCAATTACAGCTTAGAAGTAAAACCAAACCAACAAATTGTTATATATAATGTTATAAAATTTACGAAAATTGAAAAATCTGTTTAGCTAAAATAAAATGTGTGACTTGCATTCTTGCTTAGAGATTAATATTCTCTATTTATTTTTTGCAAAATAGCTACTGCTGCTACAATAGTTTAGAAATAATGGCTAAAAAGTAAATTGTGCTAAGTACAATTATGCAGTTTTTAATTCTTTTTCTTAAATTCCTTTGCCAACTACATCTAAACTATTGATGCTATGGAGATGCATCTTTTAAGCATTATTAGCAGATGATGTGTCCTAACTATTTTATGCTCTAATATTTGATTAATACAGGGTAACAGTTCAATTAGCATGTGTTCTGCTATTTAAATTTATGAACTTGTGTTGAATAATAGGCTCTAGCCTGAAAGACAATACGGGTATGGCCGTGTGCTATATACTAAATTTGGTAGAAGAAAACATTTTGTATTGTGAACTATTATTTAATTATCAGAATTAGAAAACTCAAAGAAATTTAATTGAAATTTGAAAAATTTTCCACTTTTTACAAAACACATAATAATAAATAAACTCCAACAGGGACAGATTTTAGGGACAGATCAATGTTGTAGCGAAAGAGTAGGTTTATTGACAGGTGGTACCCAATTTTCTTCTAACTTAATTAGAAGTCCTTTCAAATTTAAGTCAATATTGCTCAATTCTTAATTTATTTTAAAAGATGTCGTGGAAAATAAGTTTTAAAAGTAAAACTAATGAAACTAAAATAAACTTAGATACTTTAATTTAAAGCGAGTTGGTTACTTTGTAAAATTTCTAAAAGTACTCAAAACAATAATCATTTGTAAGTGGTGCATAACTAATTTAATCGTAATTATATAATAGTAATTATTATAGTAATAAATAGTGCATCTCATTATCCACAAAATAAGGTCCATATTACTAATCTACCACAAACACTTCTCCTGCTAGAGTTCATTTTCCATCACGAATTTTCCACCTTATGGTAAACATGTTGACATGTACTACATCAGTCATATTAACACTTAAGCAAATACGATTGAAGTGGTGAACTGGAATATTTTGGTAAATTTTGACCTGCTTAATTTGTCAGATATGCCAGGTAAACCAGGTGATGTTTACTTTTGACGCAAAGATTGTGATACATACGTATCCAATAACACTTTGCCAGTCGGAAGCTGCACACGCATCTCTTATTGTTTAATTAATTCTATTCTAAACAACGGTTAAATGATCACGATATAAAATTAGCTATTTTACTGTGTTTCCTTTACGCTGTTTAAAAAAAAGATACATAACCAATGGATTTCTTCAAAGTGGAAAATTATTCTTTCGTAGTGTGTTAGTAATCATTATCAACATAATCTACAACCTGAAATCAATCAGCGTAATTGTATGAAAATTGTATGAATATAATTTGTACATCTTAATTGAATCTTAACATATATATTTGAAAAATCTGTCTAATACTATATGTTAATTAAAAAATTACTAAAAATATAATCATTTTATTATATGTTTTTTGTTTATCAATTTTACCGATTTTGTCGATTTAGTAGTTCACACTTTCAGGAAACATCAAGTGTTTTTAAGGAAACGTAGACGACTTATTCTGCCGCCTCATGCAACCATGACGCAAGTGAGAATCTAAATCGAATACATAAAGTCAGTGTTTTGCATAAAGTGGAATAAATCTTTGGCTAGGTGCGGTTTTCTTTTAGCGCCGCACCAAATCCACACGCTGCTGTGTTTACGCGTGTAACTTTAAGAGACAACCCTTAACGGGTTCGCCAAATATTCACCAGTATTGTAGCACGTGCACAACCTGGTGCGCTATTGAAATGTTTAGTTGGCTATTCTTTTTGGCAGAATTTGTCCTGCCACACGCAGCAGATGAGAATGGAAAAGCATCATTGCAAACGTTGTACAATAAAAGTAGGTATGTCCTCAATATAAAGAAAATTGTAAAAAATAAACGACGTAAGTATTTTAGTTATGCGATAGAACTTCCAACCACCGTAAAAATATTTAAAGCACGTCCTTACTACAAACCTTACTGAGGTGTTTTTAATGTCGTAAATGTACACTTTAATTCAACTGTTTTAAAATTTAACTGTGCCCTGTTTTATTCTTAGCAACTTGTTTATCCCTGTCATGTCAGGAAAAACCGCATTTTATCTTCAACGCTTTCCGACAGTTTAAGACAAATTATTGTTTAATTTGTGAAACATGTTGGTAAAATAACGAAAATAAAAATACAGTTGTGGTATCATAAATGTCTTATGTTCAAGTATTATAAACATTCGTGGTTAAGAATATCAATCATACACATTTGCAACATTTGCGGAAAATGCGTCACATTCGGTTTAGAAGAATATACGGAAAATGTTTCATAATATAAAAAATA
The DNA here is from genome assembly GCA_027574925.1 of Ecitoglossa quadriceps. Lineage (NCBI taxonomy): Eukaryota > Metazoa > Arthropoda > Insecta > Coleoptera > Staphylinidae > Ecitoglossa > Ecitoglossa quadriceps. The sequence goes on along the minus strand of JAODGC010029047.1, from coordinate 9,264 downwards.
TTTTAAATTCGTTAACTTTAATGTGCAATGTTTAAGATGTTTTATTTGGGATCCAGCTATGCAATAAATACATCAAAGTGAATTCATGTTTATGTTGGATTACTCCTTATGGAATGATTTACGTTAATCCGCCTTGAACATTTTTTTTGGTACAAGTATTGATTTAAGCTTAATTAATTACAATTTTATATACGTGGCATTAATATTGCAAGCAAATGAACGCTGGGATAGACATATTTGGCTACAGAAAGTTTAAGTCAGTAATGCGACTCAAAAATAAGTATGTAGTTGAAATGGTATGCCAGACAACATAACTAATCAGATATATCAGTAATCAACGCACGCTTAAGAATAAATAATTAACGATTAATATCTCTAGCAAATGAATTTGTTATTGCTTACATTATTGGCACATAGTAATCATCCTCATCGGATCTCCTGAAATAAATGCGAATATATTTGCCATTGTTTTTTTTTTTTTGTAGCCCCGATGAGTAGTATATTACAATACTTTTAATATTTCTGCTACTGAAATAAAAAACACATTTTGAAAATGTCTGATTACAAAAACCATCAACAGATCAATAATACTCTTCACCGTAGAATATTGGAGAAGAAAGAAAGCAAATATGTATCTTCTTATTTCCAATAACAAGAACCAAACTTTCACTATTCTGCATTCATCACTAATGAATATTGAAAACTTGTTTGCAGCTTTGCTTTTTTTTAATTTCTAAAATTATAGATCAACTTTTTCAGCCACTAATTAACTACACTAACTATCACTTGAAAATACACTTTGTGATAAATTCAAAACTAGCTATTTCTTTACTTTTCTCCACATTAAATTTGTGTAAATTAATTTCTCCTTATAATTACCAGATGATTTATTTTGTCATATAATATGTTTGCAGCTAAACTGATTAATTTCCATCAATTGCCATTGAAAAGTAAATATACTATTGATAGAAGGCATACTGCCTTCTATTAGGGTTGTAATATTGGTTTAAAAGTATTAATTTAATGTACCTGTTATGTCAATGAATGCGAATGTAAATAGTTGTAAGTATTGCAAGTTATTGGGTAAAATATTTAAAATTGATTGTAAATGAATTTTGTTTTATTCACTATTGCAGTTATTTATATGTTCATTTAGTTGGTCCATGTAATCTAAATAATTATTTTACATTAATTCTTTTTTGTTATATTGGAAATACGATTAATACAAAATTATTATTTAAATGGTTTTTTGACATAAACAGAAAATAAAACAAAATTTTTTACAAAGTCAAACGTATTGTGACACGTTATAAATTAGTTGCAGATTTAAAATTAAATTAGTTTACATTAGTCATTTTATAAAGCACTACAAAATCCGGTTATTTCTTAGAATTGAATTGTATTTTTCAAAGATGAATTATTTATCATATCACACTAGTATATTAATACCTTCTGAATTGAGAAAATAACTCTTAAATCTGATTGATGATACAGGTACAGTAATTTGGTGTCATCATAACAATTGGATAAATCGTGGAAAGTCCTCAACAATACCTCATTCACGATGAAATCCAAAACGCATTTACGTATTTAAGAATTAAGCTTTTAATGAGTTTTTCATTTAATTTAGTTGAACGCGTGTACAGTGAGTTATAGTGGGTGTGCCGCAACATCAGGCTGCAATAATAAATAATTATAAAGTTTTCCTCCTGACACTAATTGTCCTTTAGTGGACTTGACAAAAGTTCATAAAAACTTTGTATCCGCAGCACTGCAAGTACAGTTTAAACGAATGTGGACGTGGTACACTGATGTGCAAACCTACTATTGTACAAAAAGTTTAAGTAAAATATTTCAACTCTTCTCTTCAACGCAACTGAACGAATTTGCATCACATTGGTTTGATTAAAAGGAGTCTAATTGTAATTGATTTTAACATTTCCGGTTGTTCAACGCGTTTTTCCACATGCATACTATGTAGTGGGTAAAATATATTGCCAATTGAAAATCCCGAATTGGACAAATTAGACAAATCGATTGGGTGTGTGATGAATCGTAAAATTGTGAGTATACGTAGATATAGTACACGTTTTTTTCTTGTTGTGTTTATCATTTGGTTTATTTAGATGGAAAATAGTCAAATTGAACGCAATCGCCGTCAAAATTTAAACCTTGGTTACATTTTACCGATTTTTCCAACACTTCAACATAGTATGACTTATCACTTTCTGCGCAACGTAAAGAAATCAACTACTCGATATTCCAGCAACAAATCCAAGCCAAAGCTTGTAGTATTCACTGGTTTTCGTAATATATTTTCAGTAAATTGACGCAATGGAAAACTCTAAACTTCATTCAATTTGAAGAGTTTATGTGAAGCTTTTTAGCACATAGGCAGGAAAACATTAATCAAGCTTTTCGCGACATGTATAGAATGCTCCTACGGATAAACGAAATCAAACAGGTGCGCATCGATTTTCTTTCAATGCGACCACATAGCAAAGAATTATATGATACAAAACGATGCAGGTACAAATGCATTATATCAACGTTAATAATTGATGTTTGTTTATAGAGTAGAGTACCTACAGGGTTTATGCTGGAAATCTGCTGGAAACGTTAATCCCAGTGGGAAATTATTATTATAATTTGTTGGTGCACCAAACTTTCTCACGCACGTGTTAAAACGAGATCTGCTGGAATAACTTTTACATAGAAATATGAGTAGGTGTTAAACTATAACATAAAAATATATAAAACCGCCAATGCGTTAATATTTAATTACTTAAGTGGAATATTTATTTCCTTGGTGAAGTATTTCATTCGCTGAAAAAGTTAAATGTTTAACACAAGTTACATTTATTATGACTTATTAGTATTTCAATTCAATTGGATATCTCCTGCAATCGACTTCTCAAATGTTTGAGTTTTATGATTGCTTTTGGGTATATCTTTCTTATCTCGAATCAATTAATCAGTTGGTTCATTTCTTGACCACGAAGCGTGGAAATTATTCCAATCAAAATTTGAAACTAAAAGTTCTTGTTATTAATTGATGGTTGTTTAATGACTTTCCTGTTTAAGATTTAATGAAAATTTGCTTTTGTGACAAACGTACTTTTTTTTAAAGCAGTTAAAATTATGTTCAAGTTTATTTGAAAAGAGGGAAAACAATTTTTACACAGTAATACGATGTGAAGTTAATTCCATGCTTCTTTTTGCTTAACTTATTTATTTCATTTATTTGCTACTTTTTAAAGCTTGTATCATTTCAACACTTCTAATATTCTATTTTAGTAAAACGCATTCATACATAATTCATATGCATATGCCTAGGCATTATATTGAATGCGTTAACGAGAAAAAAAATTAGTAGCATCTATTTCAACCGAGTAAGTATAGAACAAATATAAAATATATATAGGTGTATTTATAGCAACTTCAAAATTAACAATTAATTTATTATGACCTGGGTACATCATTAAATACTATTTTTTACTAAAAAATTTGTTCATGCAGACTCGTAGTTTTATTGATTTTGCTTAAATTGGCACAAATGAATTTCGTTAAATTTAAGCTATGCGTCGCAGAAAATTGTCAGCGTCTCAGAAAAACTAGAAAAACTAACTTCAAGTGGGTAGTACAGAGCAAACGTTTAAAGCTGCTGCAAGAAATCGACAGACCTCTGATTTGTTAGTTTGGTAACTGTTGTTGACATGTCGCACTTTTTGCAATTTCCACTTTTCTAAATACTAGGTACCTATATCAAACACAAATTGACTTCAGGATTTTATAAGATCATTTTTGTTAGGGCGTTAGGGCCTCAGATCTTGATTACATAAATATTTCTTTGGTTTTCTAATGTTTGCGATTTGGTTTATAAAAAGTTTAACAAGTTCATAATTAAGTTAGCCTTAGGAAGTCCGTGCGTTTTACTAGTCAACTAGTTAGTAGGTTTTCTCTTGAATCGATGTCTATAAACAAACCTAACCTCGTCTGTGTAAATGGTAAAATTTGCGACTTCTGCAAACAAGCGTACAATTAAGCAACGCTACTACGTATCACTCCAATCAACTAATTTAATAATTATCATGCGGTTTGTCCGGTTTGCTTTTTGCTCACCATCTTATGGGCCAGTAGATGACATTTTAACAGATTTTAACAGAGTGGAGAATTCAGTTAAAATCAGAAATGTCTTCATTGTTAATTTTCTAAGTATGTCGTTATTTAGCTGATTGTTTGTGTAGCTTCAAACATATTTGATCATATCCATCAAATGTGCAAAATCCCGACTTTTAAAAAAAAACGGAATTGAAAAGACAATTTTATTTCCTATACCTATTATACTTATGTTGAAACACGTACTGTATGAACATTCAAAAAGTTTGAATTAATACCGATGTTGCTTTGTAGGATGTGGGCGGTACTGGCGTCATAAGACCAAAATCAAAGGCCACCAGCGGCAACAAGCGTACCGGCGGCGGCGGCGGCGGCGGCGGCAGTGGTGGCGTCGGCGGCAATGGTGGCGTCGTCAGAATTAAGAGAGTACTCCATGCGTTTGCGACACGTTTCCGCTGTAGGACGCAATTTGAAAACATAAAAATCACCCGCATCCTGTGTCCAACGACCGCTCACTGCCGGGGTGCAAAAAGCAAGAAAATTATTCATGTAACTAGTGTAGTTTTATACATCTGAAGAATAACACAACTAAAAATATGTTTTCATAAAAAACTATTTATTCTAAAAAAAATTTAAATGTCTTATTTTAAATACTTCTTGATCTTAAATCTTGACTTAAATATAACCAATTTGTATCAACATTAACTGCTTGCTATAATTTTAAAAAAAATATTGTAATTGTAATCGAAGAAGAAATTAAATAGTCAATTACACTAGACCTGGATTTTTTTTAAATAAATTTTTACGTAAATTATTCAACACACATTGTTCTTTTATTTCGGATTAATAATGCACTTTAATTTGATTGCATTATATGATAGCCATATTCATCCAGCAATTACAATCGAATTAGAATATTTCAATTCATTTCAATATTTAATTAAACTGTTAAAAATCGGAATGCATTGTGATTTTCTTGAACTCATTTTAATGTCTTAACCTATCACTACTTATGTGAAAAGTAAACTAATTTAATAAAGAGGAAATTATCACTTGAAGCAACTTTAAATTTATATGCGATATAACTATCTAAACTATCAAATGTCTTAATTCACTAACATCAAGTCTCCTTAAATATGACACTGACTTGTATTCTCGTCTCTCAAAAAAAAAATACATTGGATTATTTTGATCATATAGATTAGTAAATAGTTTCAATTATATTACTACTGTCGAAACATGATAGCCATGATATGGTGTATTGAAATTTTCAATTAGATAAAATTGGATAAAATGTTCTGCCAAAATGATCGTAAATAGAGAAATAATGTCCAATATAAATAAATAGTAAGATTTCAAGTAAAAGATGCGCATTATATCATTTTACAAAATGTAATAATTCTTTAAAATAAATAATGTTTGCTGGTTTTTTTCAGCAAGCAAAATAAAAATCAAAGAAATGCATGATTAACGCACTTAGAATAGGCACAAATTAATTATCTTAAGTGATAAATATCTCATTTGGTAAAACTATCCAGTAGTCATTTCAAACATCCCACACAACTTTGATTTTCCAACATAGATAATACAATTAAATATTACAATTCTTCCTTTTCAAGCATGTGCAATGTTCAGAAACGTCTCCTCAAATTATTCGCATTACGTAATATTAGTTATTGTCCATCCTATACTGTTTATGTTCAATTAATAGTATCAATTGTAATTATTCCAAACAAGCAAACCTTTTCCAACCGGTTCAATTCTTTGTTTGTTATTCGTTAAAAGAGAACATTTTATTTCTAAGGTAAATTAATGTTTATGTGTCCTTCATGGATTATTCCAATTCTGCAGTAAAGAAAAAATTCATAGCACTTGAAAGATAGGGATGGTTTGTGACGTGGTTAGGACGGTCGCATCTCAGCCAGCAACTAATTAGTCGTTCACCTAGCAATTACAGCGTTATTACTCGAATATAACATCCACACACGTGCCTCAATCGAATATCATACATAGATACAATAATGTTTTTAAAAATCTTATAAAACTGGCCAAATTTGCAACTTTCAAAAGTAGCAATTAAAATTGAAATTAATATTATCTACAACAAGTTATTAGTATTTTGGCCTTGTTTCACTTTGTTTTCAGACTTTTATTCATTTTATTGACTGTTGCAATAAATATATAAATTTGCATTCAGATTATTAAAATAACTTATTTTATTAATTATGATATCAATTTATGGTAAAAGGTTTAAAATAGATTTAGAAAACTAATTCACACAAGCTAAAGACTTTCAGACAAGCTAAGTAAAATACGATAGATATGCTCCCGTACCAATTACAGAATCCTGTAAAGATTCAAATTGTCAATTTTGATTAAAAGGTCATTTATAAAAATAGAATAAAAATAGTGAAATAGTGTTTTAGTTCTCTGATAAGGTTAGTTTACCCAGGTAATAACTGCTTTTATAATTTATTAAAAGAGTAAAGTAACAAATCAATATTTTAATAATTTCTCCCTTTGTACTAACAAAAAATAATATCTAATTTTCAATAAACACATGTTTTTATTATGCGCCAATGACATTTACATACTTTATATGTCCTGCAGGATTTCATATATACAAAATTAAAAGGTTATATTTGTTGTTTTCTTGAATTCACTAGCAAATAAGCATATGAAACGATTTTATCGCCCAAAACTGTATAGTTTGAAAAAAAATATATTGAAAAGTCATTTAAAAAATGCAAACAAATGCTAAGAAATATACGTTAATATTATTATTACCGTAAATAAACTAATAAACGTACTAAAGCAATATAAGTTTTCTACCCTTATTTACGACGCATGTCGTTTATTCCCTTCGCACCTAACTTATTTACAACATCAGATATCAACCTATACAATATGTTCATGTTTCAAATGGACCATTAATTTTGAACAAATCCATCGTGTACTTTTATTTGAATTAATTTATTCTCAAGTAAGGAAGTCAATTTTTCCAAATGTCTTTTATAATCACACATTATTGGAAAATAAGCGCATTAAAAATCCTAATTAACCATACCCCCCCCCCTCCCTGAGCCTTCACCTCACCACCACCGCCCCCACCCAGACACTTGTTTCTCTCAATAGCTTCAGTTTCTTTAGCATTAGGAGTAAACTAAATTTTATTCAATTGTTCATAAATTTGTTCATAAAAGAAATTTTCCTATAAGGTATCTGTTATCAAACAAACGGCAAGGCAGAGTTTCAAACTTATAGCACTATATACATTGTACTGTATATAATGCATTGATCATTTGAAGTCGTAAAAATTCTAACTTCAGTTTACTACATTTTACTGCATGGCTATAAGGTATTCATAACCCACCAGACGTTGTGCGGATATGAACAAAACCTAGTTGTTATCACTGGTCTCAATCAAACGTTGAAATAACTTGCCGTGCTTGAAGATACCTTCTGGTTTTTATTCTCCTTTCCTTCAACAGGTGTAACATGAAGTTTCAACACCTGGGTATTTAAAATTACCACACTGGAATATTACAAATATCAATAAGCAGAGAAAATAATTTATGATACAACTTGAAAACCTTGTTCATAGATCATACTGCTGATATTTCTTTATGAATAAAATAAGGCAGAAATTTACTGCTGGCGGTATAATTTTTAAGTTTTAATACAATACACATTTGAAAATATTTTTTTATTGATTACACTTGTATTGAAAAATTGCAAGCATGACTTAATTACTTGAATAAAATGGCTTTATTTGACTGGAAGATAAAGATATTTTGAAAAATAACAGGTGCACTAATTAAAAATGTAGGAAAAACTAATTTGCAAGAAACACGACTTTTTGGAGTTTAGTTTAACTTTAAATACTACACTTGTCTGCAAATTGGTTTCAGTACTTAATTTCAACTTACATAATATAATTGAAATTTGTTGATTTTTGATAACATGTTTTTACTTTATTTTATAAACAATATGAAATATTGTACTTACTTTACCTTTGTGGAACTGACGATGGACGATGAAAGCAACAAGTTTCTTAAGAACTGTTGAATGCAAAGGCTTGGTTTATCGTCTGGGAGTAATGTGCAACCGCCAAGACTCTTAAAGATTTTGCAGAAATCAAATGTACACTCTTCCGGGATTAGTTTATGAAAAAATGTGCGTCTTCGAGAAGCGGTCGCTACTGCAGTCGTTGCAGGAGCGCGGGATGATACTGTCCTGGTCTGTTGGCGGCAGCGGCCGTGTTACTGTGTGCATGCCCGTGGTATGTGCCTCGAAGAGCTGCGCGGCGCGGTGGCTATATAGCCGCCTTCAGAAGCGGTGGCGGCGACGTCATCTTCGACGACACGATGCCCAATCGACACCAATCCGAATCGCGCACGGACACAACTTGCTACTATTTGCCAATTGCAGAATAATTCATTTTAACGGTGTTGTTAATTTCTTGTGAACGATAAAGAAATAATAAAAAATTTCATATTTTACACTTATGATTATAATTATTTACAATAAAAATAATATCATTCCCACGTTTCAAATTGTAAAATTTTCTCGTAATCACTATAAAATTAGAAAAATCATCCATCATTCTATAGACTTCTAGTATTGGTTAATGTAATGAAAAATTTTTGAGTAATACCCCTGACAGATGCACCAGTTTTTAAAGATCTTAAATTTAGAATGCTGTGGAATAATATATTTTAGACACAGAGTTTAGTAACTCTCTTCGTTGACTACTTGTTTGATAGATTTAGCAAATATTTTAGTCTCCCAAACTGCATTTAGATCCATTTATAGCCTTTAGATACAATTTTATTTCGTGTAGGAAATTAATAAGTAATTTATTTTTCCGATAGAAATAATTGTGTTCCTTAGTGAGGAATATGTTTAATAAAAAAAAAAAAGACTGAAAGAGCAGAGAAGTACAATTTGGAATTCAGTTGTGCGAATATCCAATAATGAATATTCTCATTGACTTCAGTCCCAATAACTGTTAATAACCATGGTAGTTGATGCAGTATAATGAAGTGGAGGACAAGTACGATGTCTGTCTTTAAAAGTATGAGTAACACTAGCCCCATAATATATTCCAATTTGACTACAAATAGAGAAAGATTTTTAAGTGAA
>JAODGC010028936.1:71742-87010 GCA_027574925.1 Ecitoglossa quadriceps | reverse complement strand
TCGAATGACAAACTAATTGACCGGAATGAGTTAATCGCTATAAGAAGACACAGCAATTTCTGTTTGATTGGATCTTTAATTATTTTCGGAATATTTATGCTGTGTTTATATCATATATGGGGTGATGCTACTGTTGCGTTGATTTTAATGCAAATACCGGTTCAATTTTCATATCTCATGGCACTTCTATTGCAATGGCAAATTTTAAACATTCTGCACAAATCAATAATAGCCTTGAACCGATTTATTCAAACAACTTTACTAATGCCTCATGAGATCATTGATTCACACCGGCAAATTCTATTTGTTGACGATATGGATACAATCCACATAAGTCTTAACCTAATTTTAGAACTAACTGAGAAGCATAATGACATAATCCTCCATTTCAATGAACATTTTGGTCTTAAAATATTTCTCTCAACAGGAATTTTCTTTTATTATTTGTTGATGTACTTTCAAAGCCAGGTTGATATAGCAGAAAAAATGACACCAACTAACTACTATGTACATTTTGTTCATGTATACTTTATGGTGAGTATATAAAATTAATCAAATTATGAAATATATGTTTGCTTGGCATTTCAGATCTATGGAATTTTAATACCAATAAAATGTGAAGGTGTGATCTCTGAACGTGGAGTATTCCATAACAATATTCATAAGATTAGTAGCAAATACTTGAAATATAGCGAATTAACGAACAAATTGAATATGTTATTGATACAGACAGAGCAATCATTGAAGTTTACAGCTGCGGGTTTTTTTGATTTAAATTATTTTTTACTCTTTACATTGTTTAATTTGATGATTACATGTGTAATTGCTATTATACAATTTAAACAATCAACGCAAAAGAATTAGACATGATCATAAGGAAGGTAATATTTAATTTATATTTTTTAGTCTTGGGAATATTCATTTCAATGATATTGTTGAATGTAATTCACGTAGTGTGCTTAATATTTGTATTTGTATGGATTTCTCAATTCAATTCATATTATATCACATAAATAATAATCTATTTCATTCTGCAATTCAATAATTAATTGAATTTTACAGCCGCAAGCTTCTTTAAATTACTTTTTGTTCTTTACATTGTTCAATTTGATGACTACTTGCGAAATTACTATTACACAAATCAAAGAAGCAAAATAATCAATATAATGGTTTTATATTTAGAAAATATGTATCTGTGGTATTATAACCTAAACGTTGTTTTAATGAAAATACAATCGCGCTTTGTCACTAATCGATTTAATTTCATATCATCACTTTGGGTCTAATCTCATGATGTGGAGTGGTCGTAGTTTTGCATTAGATGTAACTAATGTAATGTAGCTCTCTGAGAGCTGTTGCACACTACGTTTGTTGGTTCTTGCTATCTCTTCGAGTGATGTGTTCGCTTGACTCATCCAAATCACTCTGACGATATTTGCATTTCCAGTTTCTCCATTTGTTGTCAGAGATCGTGCAGGAATTACAATGCATGTCTTATCACCAATAACCTCTCTTTACTGTGTGGTGTTCTGCGCCTGGAATTATCTATTGCACTGCTAGAGTTCCTGTAGGTTCTGTGGGAGGTATATGTGTGGGTGTCACTGCTGCCGATGAAGGAACAGGGGCCATCAAGTGTAAACCCTGCCTCTTGCTTTGATATTATTAGTTTCCGCGACCTGGGCAATCTCCTCTTCCATGGCATATACCGGTTTTACTCTATGGTTACCGGCACGTCGCGTACCTACAGTAGATGGTGATAATGTACTCTTTGCACGCTCAGCGGCAGTCGCAGACGCCTTAGAGCACGTGGATTGGACTCTTCCTTATAATCTCATTTTTTTCTTATTATGACGTCTGCAATGAATGCGTAATTAAGGATCATTGCAACAAGTTTTCCAAAATGATTATCAATATATTACGATATTTTAAAACCAACTTTAAGGTATTTCTGGTGATAACGAATTTTAATCTCTATCTTAGACTTGACATGCGTATTCTAAAAAACATAAGACTATGTTTACAAATAAAAGTTTTTTAATTTAAATAAACCGGGTTTAGTGTTGTAAAACAGGTTGCATATATCAATTATCGAGCGACTCTATCGGAAGGAGAAGGTAAATTACAAGAATTACTTTGCCAATTTTGATTCTCATTTCTATCATGAGGTGGCGTATCTTTTGTTCGTTTTGGTTCGGTGCAAGTTGTACACAGTCGTACCAGTCAGCCAGAGGGAACAACAGTGAAACTGGTGAAACTCCATGACTTTGTTTTACCACGTAAACAATGCAATTAAAGAAGAATGCAAACATTTTTGTGAGAATTAGAGAATACTATAGGCTATTGCAAATTGTTATCAATTTGTAACTGATTAATTATGGATATTGTTGAATCTTCCTCTCAACCTGTTTGGAAAAATGATTGTAAGTCTAAATGAATTCTATGTTAACCTTATACAACAACAAATGTTTATTTCTTATTAATAAATTCAACTTAAATGTTCGTGTAACTCGTTCAATTGAAAGTAATTTAGGGGCGTCTGGGTCGCCTTAATTAACTCGACAAATCCAACGTTCGTTTAGTCACTCATGCCAGTAACTTTTCCAACACCAATGATAATCTGCAATTATTTCTACTGTGGTTTGATATTATTTGATAGTATATAGGAATTGTACTAATATTTATAAATTGTTGCTGGATTATATTGAAACTGTTTTAGTGTATTGTTGGCAACTTAATGCACCTGTTCCCATTCCAATAGTGTGTGAGAAAAAACTAGGAAATGTGCCAAGCTACTTAGGGCAAGATTATCATGGACCTATAAGTAGTGCCGATACAAGTATATTACTAGAAAATCAACCAAATGGAGCTTATCTTGCCAGGGACAGTAAAACAGGAAATGGAGAGTTTTATACTTTGAGCATGAAGTAAGTTAAAATGTCTTACTTTAAATATGGTTTTGTTTATTTTCTTTGCTTTAGATTCAACAATAAGATTCATCACTATAAGTTATACAATGACAATGGGGGTTTATATGTCAGTACAAAGAGATATGACTGTGTTAGGTCACTTGTTGCAGATGGTCTGGTCACTATGTATCTACAACTCAAGGCTCCCCAGACATTGCAAACATTACAAACAATTAGTTATCAAGAAAGTCCCTATATGACTCTAAACAAACGAAAATTAAGAGTTTTGAGTAAAGAATATGCCAAGTAAGTAGTGACATTGATGTGACGCTTTTGGGGAGATTATAACCACAGGAGTTAAAAAATTTAGAACAAAACATTGAAAAACTGTTTCTCTCTCAAACACAGGATGTATAAATAATTAAAAATCAAAAGTATCTAATTTACTTTACATTAATTGTGAATATTTTTAGAAATAATAATGTGTTTACACTGCCACAGCCGGAAAACACTGCATTTATTAACGAAAAGCTTGAAAAACCTCACCAGTTTAAAGTCACTACATTTAAGGGCTTGAATTGGTGCGAACTTTGTGGAAATTTTCTTTGGGGGTTTACCGCTCAAGGCGTCAAATGCGATGATTGCGGTACAGTCGCACATGATAAATGTTCTAAAAAGTTTTCCAATGATTGTGTACCGGATCTCAAGTATATTCGAGGAGTTTTCGGGATTGAGTTAACAACACTACTTACTGCACACAATGCCAAAATGCCGTTTGTTGTGATAAAGTGTGTTGAGGAAGTTGAGGCACGGGGCCTAACTGTCGAAGGAATTTACAGGTTGAGTGGTTTTGCTGAAGAAATTGAAAGTATTAAATTAACATTTGACAAAGGTACAACTAGTATTAAGCAATTTAGAAAGACATTTATGTTATGATTTGTTTTTTTCTTCGAAGATGGAGATAAGGCTGATTTAAGTCACGAAAAATACCCGAATATTAATGCAATAAGTGGAGCACTTAAACTCTATTTACGACTACTTCCAATTCCGTTAATTACTTTCATCGTGCACCCATTACTCACGGCAGCAATGCGTGAGTTGTACATGAAAAATATTGGTTGAATGTCGATATTCATATTTTATGTTTGCAGAAACTTCCAAAGTAAATGAGATTGTGATTGTGCAGAATATAAGGGACGCTTTAGAATCTCTACAGAGGGCACATTATGACACACTGCATTATGTGATTAGTCATTTAAAAAGGTAACATGTATACATACTACATATTTGAACGTGGCCGAGTAGAAGCAACGATAGATACATAGAAATATTTAAAACAACAAGTGTGGTGTTAGATCAGTGAATATTTGGGTAACACGGGTTCATATCTTGCTGAGAGTAAATCCAATAATGTATACACTCACTGTATCCAGTCACAATAACTACTAATGACTCTACTAGTTGATGCAATATAATGAAATGAAACAAACAAATTTGTGGTCAGGAGGATAGTGTAGCTCAGGTTGACTCAAGGTTCATGGGACTTGAGGGAGTTACAGTGGACGGGCGCTTTTATCGATGAATCATGTGTAAAGTATATAAATCATACCTTTTTTTTAGAGTGAGTCAACATTCGGCTATCAACAAGATGACTCCACACAACTTAGCTACAGTGTTTGCGCCTACTCTAATTGGGCCGCCCATTGCCCAAAGCTCAATGTTGCCTGACATGACTACCGATATTCTGGTGGTGGAAAATTTAATTATTTATTGTGATAAGGTCTTTTGTAGGCATTTAGAAACTGCTACTCATTCTATAATAGTGTAAGACTATAGATCTATTCCGTTCTTGTGATATTTTCTTCTATTTATTAATACTCAAAGAGTATCTTTTAGTGTTTCCGCTGATTTTTGTATCACGTACTGATGTTTTGTGTACTCTAGCAATATCAGCTTCATGAATAATTTGTAATGTTGTAATCATTCACCTGTACGAAAATCCCGTAATTTCTAGTTTGAACTTTCCGTCAATCAAAATCGAGACGTTCTTTTGTCTTGCCATCATACCTACCACATGAAATTTTAATTACTTTCATTCTGGGTTGGTGTTCATCACAAATGTATATTGTGCAATAGTATTCATCATGATACTGATAGCATATGTTGCTATACTGTTGTTTGCATTTACAGAGAGCCGCAGCTCAATACCGTTAGAGAATTGTACTTAAATACTTCCATCAATGGAAACAAGTAATAATTATGATATTTTAGATGATTTTATTAATTTGAGAGAGAACTATGGGGGGAATTTACATATTGCGATACAAGAAATTATGCGAGGTTTCGCAGCTGAATCATTGACAATTGTTTATGATAGAAGTACAGGTACTTTAGACTTTTGATTATTGAGTAGTAGTATTCAATTGTTTGTTTTTGTAGATAGCCAATTTATTACTACTCTTATTGAGCATCTCCAGTTGCACCAAATGCAAACATACACATTTAACATTACATCTCCGGAGCAGCAAGATACATACTTTGATTTCCTTAAGTTTATGGTGTGGAATTACTACGATTTATATGCTATACACTTTTGCACAAATAAACTGTATGAACACATTCTTATTGAGGTAAGAATTCATCAAATATCAAACAACATTATTTCATCTCTTTGTTTTAAAAGCTGAATAAGCAAAAGTTGGCTTGATTGTATCGACAAATGTTTGGAATGTTTTCATAAATTATCTTTACTGTGATTTTTAGATGTTTGAAAGTAAATTAATGAGACGCAATCTTATCTTTATGTTCTATTTTGGTGAACGAAAAATGTATCGCTTTTTCATACGTAATATGCATGAAACCATGAAAATTATTGTAATAACGAATCCTCGCAAAGACGCCTACAGATTGTACTTTAATCAAGGTACATCATACAAACGTCACAATCTAAAGCTAATCAATTGGTGGATTCAAGGACCAGGACTCTTCTACCATCCTACTTTACCAAGGTCTAGAGATATTTACAAAAATTTCAATGGCCGTATGATTCAAGTACCAGTTATTCATGTATTGATGAAACATGCGAGTTTTCATTCAAGTGTTTCTTGGCTTTATTCTTATGATTTTAGAAACCACCATGGCATTTTGTAAAATATACAAACGAATCCGCTATTGTACTTGGAGGAAGAGATGACAAACTATTAAATGTTTTAGCACAACGTTTGAACTTTCAGTTTGAGTACTTTGATCCCCCTGAACGAATTCAGGGAACATCCTTCAATGTGAATGGAACTTTCGATGGAGTTTTAGGTTTGGTATGGGAGAAGGAAGTCGAATTTTTTATAGGTGATATTGCATTAACGGAAGAGCGATTTAAGGCGGTTGAATTTTCCTTCTTAACCTTAGCGGACAGTGGAGCTTTTGCAACGCATGCACCAAGTAAATTGAATGAAGCTTTGGCATTAATTCGACCGTTCCATCGACAAGTATTTAAATGCACTGTCTAGAGTAATTTGTATACTGATAAAAGGCATTTGCTAGGTATGGCCCGCAATTATTTTAACTCTCTTGCTGTCAGGACCAGTCTTGTACTTGATCATAGCTTTGCCAAACACGTGGCACCCGCAATTCATTGTAAGGGATCAGGGTCGATTATTTTTTGACTGTTGTTGGTACGCAGTTGGTATATTTTTCAAACAAAGTAAGTTTTATGTAGAGGCAAGAAAATAAAGCGCAACATATATATACACAGGATTTAAAAGCGGTTATTTGCAGCTGGCCGATCTCCAAGCGAAAGTCACAAAAGCAGATTTATTGCCATTTTGTTGGCGGTTTCAGCAACATATGTCATTGGGGATATGTATGCTGCAAATTTAACATCGTTGTTGGCACGTCCAGGAAGAGGTATTCAATCATAATCTATAGAATGTGATAACAATTTAAAAGAATATTTCAGAAAAACCGATTGAAAATTTATGGCAGCTTGAAAATGCGATGTCAACTGCGGGCTATAAACTACTTGTTGAAAAATTCAGCTCTAGTTATAGCTTGTTAGAGAATGGCACCGGAATATATGGCCGACTCTGGGATCTAATGAATAGAAATATTAAGTCACCCAACTCGTATTTAGTAGATTCGGTAGAAGAAGGTGTAAAAAATGTGCGTGACAAGCTGAATATTGCAGTAATGGCAGGCCGCGAAACGCTTTTCTTTGACACCCAACGATTTGGCTCGACTTATTTTCATTTGAGCGAAAAGTTAAACACTGCTTACTCTGCCATTGCACTTCAATTGGGATGTCCTTACAAATGGAATTTTAATAATATTTTAATGGGTTTGTTTGAAGCCGGTATACTCACCAAAATGACGGAGGATGAGTATGAAAATTTAGGGAAACAACAGACGACATCATCGGAAGCTCCTTCTGCACCGCCACCAGTTCTGGGACAGTCTGATACAAGTGATGATGGAGACGAAAATATAGCCCAACAACGAGATGATGATTCGGAAAGATTGCAGCCGCTTAATATTCGAATGCTTCAAGGTGCCTTCTATCTGTTAGGAATTGGTCTTTTATTTTCTGGAATGGTCGTGGGCCTTGAAATTCTATGTTTCAATCATAAAAATAGTTTAAAGAGGACTCGTCGGCCTAAAGGTGTGGTATATCGGACCAAAAAGCAGGTTAAAGTATTTTTTATGATGATTATAAATTATATCAAGCAAAAGTTTAGAGAAGCTATGAATGAAGCGATTATAGCTACTTTAGATTATATCGAATAGAACACCTTGTTGCAAATTTGATCAAAGCAACAAAGGATTTATTCCTTATTGGCATTCGTAGAAGAAAGTGTCAGTTGTAGCCAAGTTGTACAAGTTGTGTTTCGTGCATTTCAAAGCTTTAAAATATTATTTAGTTATTGTTGTTCGAAAAATATGTTTCAAGTACACGGTTTAAACGACAGTTCAGTTTGTCGGAATCAATAAGAATTAAACGTGGGTTATGTTAGTTGCATACATTAACTTTTGTTTTACTAAACGTTGAATTTTATTATATATTGACAATTTGATTCTTTTGATGTTAGCAATCTTTAGTTTCGTGATATATGCATTTGATTTAAGTTAATTAAAATTTAGAAGGTATAGTAATTAATAATGAGTTATCTAAAGGACGTAAAACAATCAAATTGTAGATAAAACATTGACGTTTTGAAATGTTCTTTGCAAACGAAAAACAATAAAATTATACTTAATTATTATTGTTCCAAAATTGTTTGAAAAACAACTGAGTCGTCGGAGATTAAATAAACATTAGTCTTGAGTTTTATGAGTTGCATAGAATAAATAAAAAAAAAAAAAGATTTTGTTTTACTATAAGTTGAATTCTGTTCTATATTACCAATTTGGTTTTCTTCATGTGAACAAATCTTAGTTTACTAATAATATGCATTTGATTTAAACATAAAAAATAGAGTAGATAGTATTCAATTATTAAAAGCACGTAAAACAATTAAATTATAGATGTAGTATTGATTTTTTGGAATATTTTTTGCAAATGGAAACAATAAAATAACGTTATAGTTAATGTTCCAAAATTATTTTGAAAAGAACTAAATTGTGGGAGATTAAATATGGATTAAACTTGAGTTATGTGGGTTGCATAAGTTAAACATTTGTTTGGAATGAAATTCTCGACGCGCGTGGAAAATGCGGGAAATTCTCAAATTCAGATAAATGGAAATAACTATTGAGTGTAATAATAAACAAGTAAATATATAATTCTTATAATAGATTACTTATTTACAATCGTTCGTAGGGTAATAACGTTATTTACATTTAAAACACACTTGTTATCAAATACAATAATAATAATAATATGATCATGTTACTTCGTAAAGCAACCAAATTATACAATATGTGTGAAGATTCGGTTGATTTTTTTACAAATACAACAATACTTTGAGGTTAGTCGATTCCCCAGGTCGCCTGGTCGCATGCAGGCCCAATTAATTATTAACATCTACAAATCCGAAGCGGAAGTAATAACAAATTGTACAAAAACAAAACGAGACTTTTGTCATTAATGAATCATAGGCTAAATTTATCCTACTAGTCACGTAATCCGTCATTTTCGCACTGGTAAAATCAGGAACCCCAAGTGGGCCACAAAGGAGGAGGTCCGCTGAAGCAAGTGATTGAAATGCATCGCTCTTAAAATGCACAATTTGATGATTGTAAGCGGCGCTAGTGTCGTTAAGGACTTGCTGTTAAACTTTCATCACTGTCGAGATACGTCACGTAGCTGTCGGTGCTATCTGGGTGGGTCATGGCGTCCGAAGGAGGTGCCGGCATCATGCCTGGAGGTGGACCTGGGACTGGACCCATATTCGGTGGTGGTAAATCGTAACCGTGCATCTGTATAATAATTATTTCGTAAATAAATTGCTGTCTCTGTCTCATGGAGTTGGCAGTGTTATGGCAATTACCTGATTAACTAATTGTTGGAATGCTGGAGCATGAGGTTGCTCCAGGTCTGAATGTAATGCAAAATCCGACAACGCCTTCCAAGGAGGTTGGTATGCTTGCACTTCAAGAGGATGGACTCCGATTGGGGAGTCATGACGAACTGGCGATGAAGCCACCATTGGGATGCCCTGCATTGCTCCGTAGCCCAACTTTCGGCCGTCCTGTGCAAAGAACTATGTTGGGTCAGATAAGTGTAACAAGTGAGTTGGGCATTTTTGAACGCAAATAGTACCTTGTTGCTTGTAAGCAATGACATGGCATAGAAGTGTAGGGAATGTTGAAATCATGTACAAGATTAATGGGGAATCTCTTTGCTGCCCAGCTGGGAGGCAAATAAAATCGCCCAAGTTGGGAGTGAAACTGAGTGAAATATCGCTACGTGTATGAACTGCGCGGCGTGTTGCTCGCGCTGCTTTATTAAAAATCGATGATGAAAGTGGTGATTTAATCGGATGTGTGCATGCCGATTGGTGGAGGCAATGTGGCTCAGTGGGGATACTGTGGGTGTGTGCTAGCCCCACCATAAGCAAAGGGAGGAACCCAGGTTGAGCAGCGGCAAGATCCGAGACGCTACG
The DNA here is from genome assembly GCA_027574925.1 of Ecitoglossa quadriceps. Taxonomy (NCBI): domain Eukaryota; kingdom Metazoa; phylum Arthropoda; class Insecta; order Coleoptera; family Staphylinidae; genus Ecitoglossa; species Ecitoglossa quadriceps. Next base: position 77,007 of record JAODGC010028936.1, on the reverse strand, counting down.
AGCGGCGGGAGATTTGTACGGGTTTGCGTTACCGCCCCACCACAAACAGCCGAATAAAACATTCATAAATGCGGACAGTATGCATGCGCTCGCTAGTGCACAATATGCAGGTAGCATGGCATAGAATTTCCCAATTTGATAAAAAGCGACTTACCTTCTCTTGTTGCATCTGCTGCTTCATGAGAATGGTTTTCTTCTTGTCCTTGCACCGCTTGTTCTGGAACCAGACGCGTATCACTCTGGGCGAGAGTCCGGTCATTTCGACGAGCTGCTCCTTCATGAGCGCATCGGGACGAGGGTTCGCAGCATAGCAGGTGCGCAGTGTGTGCAATTGCTTCTCATTCAGCACGGTGCGTACCCGTGTCGGTTTGCCATCACCACCTGAGGCACTATTCGATTTGCGTGCTCCGCCGCCCTTGTGTGAACCACTCTCGGAGCCGGAATCTGCCAGCCAAACAAACAAAACACTGTAGACGACTTTTAAGGAATCCAGCTAACTTAAATTGGCTTGCTTGACTCAATTATATAATTGACTGCAATTGAATTTAGATGTGAACCGGGTATTCACACATGAATAAGCAGAGGGATGTCCTCCACATTTGATATGCACAAAGAGGAGAAAAGGGAGTCACGTCACAAAGGAAAAGTGCACGGAAGTAGATGACGTTTGGCTTTGCCGTTGGTCAGCATTTCACGCCCGCGCTAAGCAGTTAGGCCAGCTTGGCTATTCCCAAGGGACCATAGTCGACGTAGGATTGAGGCTTAAGAGGCGACTAATGGCTGGACAAGTGGGTTTACTCTCCTACAACCCCTTGCAAATTTGCAACGCTGGTCAGAGTAATAAGCCCTTTCCTAAGAGCTCAACGCGTTGAAATTTGAGCCTAGTTAAGCGCCTGGATCATTGACGATGCACTTTGACGTCCCGTAATCAATGTGGAGAGCACTGGAAAACAAGAATCCAGTGACCAGTGCTAATTACCTGACATGCATCCCAAATCAGTACTATTGCTATTGTGATTATTGTTGCTAAGGCTAGTGTTGTTATTACTCTCCCCGCCTGGATAGGGCGTTGTGGGAGCGGAGCTCTTCTCCATCACATCATGGTCCTCTTTGCAGTAGAGTGCTCCACCATCGCGCAGAGCAAATTCGTCACCAGGTACCAACTTGCGGGCGCAGGCACAGCAGCGAAAGCACTCGATGTGGTAGATTTTGCTCTTGGCGCGCATCACAAAGTCGTTCTTGCTGAACGACTGGCCGCATTTATCGCACTTGGTACCGAACAACCTGCAAGTGAATGGAAGAAAGGCGTTAGTCACAAATCGACACTGCACCAGGTGTCGCCCCTCGCCGCTTCATAAATAAATAAATAAGCCACAACTAGTGACGCGGCTCGGATTACGCGGTGCGGATGTTGTTCGCTGGGGCCCGTGTATTAATGTAAACAGAACCACACGCATACGAAGAGCCCGCCCGGCAGCAAAATAGAATAACGCGGCGTGACCGAACTGAGGAAAGGATCGGAACGCGCAGACGTAGCTGCTTGAGCTGGCTGGGTGATGTCAACGTCAGGATATTTCCTCGCTGGCATGATTTAATTCATATGTCGGCTTCGAAATATGCGTGCGACATTTGGTAGGCACACGCAAGTGCCAACAATGAACAAGTTGCTGGAGATGCAATCACCTGACATAATCCCGCTTGCAGTAGGTCTTTCCGTCGCGGACGAAACACGTGCACGACTCGTCCAAAAACTGCCTGCATTCCTGACACTTTAGACACGCTGCATGCCACTCCAGGTCGGGGGCCACGCGCAGGATGAATTGGTCGTGGATGATTCCGCCGCACCCAATGCAGTGGCTCAGTCTTTTTGGTTTCTCTGCAACGAGAGCAAAACATATACCATTAGCAACAATATATGGACTATAATAGATTGTCATATTATTGATAAGCGTAGGTAATTTCATAATGAAAACACATTATACAAATTACAACCGTCATTACAGCTCGTTACTCGCGGCAAGTTGAAAAAGAACATTTCGATATTCATTTCATCCGAAAACAATAAATTACTGCAAAACTAGTATTCGCCAACAATTTTGTTATGATTAATTCGACTTTTCGCCCGCGAGCATTTTATTGCCGCGGCAAATTTTCATCGATTTGCGTACAAAATGTTATTTATTATTTGCATAAGTATCGGCGTCGAGATGCAATAATGGAAAACAATCTGCGTTAAAAGCGTCAGCACGCAATCATTATAGGAATAAATTCTCACTCACGGCCCAGCACAACGCAACAACAACTGGCTGGTAGTAAATTTAAATATATTTATTATTTGCCCAAATGCATGTGAGTGCAATTGAAAATGAATCATGAGAGTATAGGCAAATGTGTGCATATTGAAATCCAGTCCAAACACCATACCAACATAATACAATTATTTTAGAGGATCAAATAAAAATCAATTGCAATGTTATTTATTTGATGGCCAACAATTTCAGCTCATATATATGTACGAATAATATGAGCACACATAAATAATTTATTAATGGTTCATATCAGCGTATTAGAATGTGCATTGTGTATAAATCACATTTAATTCAATAAGAAAATGTTATTGAAAATCCTGGAATCTTAATTACCTCGAAGAGTAACAAGATCCAGTCAAATTATTAACAAGTATTTTCAACTTTTTAAAACATTGAGTCAAGTTCTAACCTCAAAATCAATAGTTTACTGAAATTATTAAATTACAGCTATGAAATTACAGTACATATGAATATTATTGATACTTTTTCGTTAGTAAACCTAATGCAACAAGAACATTGTTTGACAAATGAAGAGAAAAGTACAGGCAGAAGAATAAGTTTAAAATAGGTTATGTAAATTTTTTTTTTTAAAGAAATAAGGCTTGCTTTTTAATTAAAGTGTTTTGCCCACAACTAAAGTTTTTACTCCATTGCAAATTAATATAGTAATTTTTATTAAAAGAGTAGCTATAAGGAAAATAGTGAAAATTGATACAAAAATAAAAAAATATTTTCAACTGCAAATAAAGCTCACTAACATTTAAATTCGTATCCGGAAACTTTGCAATGTATTAAAATAACAATCGCTTCATGCAATCAAAAAATACGAATTTACTTACATACCTTAGTTTATGATTTATAATTTTTTTTAAATTAAAAACGTATCTGGCTTATATGTTATTATGGGTCAATTTTGTTTGCTTCACGCGTCACACCACAGTTAGGTCTCACTCTTACCACTCAGCTAGAAATCTTCTCCCATCTCTTTCCCATTTCAGTCCAAAGCAACTCAACTGAATTATCAGCCGAAAGAGCATTTTGTTACTTAAAAAAATCATAAATCATAAACTAAGGCATGTAATTAAATTGAGATTTCAGTATTTTGTAAAGCAATTGATATATTATAACAATGCAAAGTTTCAGTAAACTGGTATCAATTTTAGTAAGCACTGTTTGCGTTTGAAAATGCACTTTACACCATTGGATTGTGGAGGAAATTTTACATAACCTATATCAAATTCATTACTTGGCTAATTTCAATCTTGAACTATACAATTTTATTACTTATGTGGAATAAACATTAATAATGTAAATTTAGGTAAATTACAACTATGTAGTACTACTTGCCAGTAAGAAAAAAAGAATAGTAATTTAAAACAAATTTTAAATCAGTTCTAAAAAACAGGTCGTATTATTAGGTGAGACACATATTTATTTAATAAATTAAATTTTAAAATGAAACGGAATTGTTGTGTCCAATTACTCTGTTTGTAAATATGTTTATCATAACACAAGTAGATTATTCTTACTACTGCACTTTTGATTGAGATTACAATAGAACTTGATTAAGTATTTGCCTATCTGCGCAAGCAAAAAAAAAAGATAATAAATGCACATGAATATTATAACAAGATAGAAGCATGTATTACATGCAAAGATAATTAATCGACACCCACGTATCTTTAGCAAGTGCAACATGCCATCCTCGTCGTATAGTAAATTATCTTACAAATGAGTACAAATTACAGCCAACAAGAGTTGCCTATATGCCTTTTACTCAGTCACGAGTAAATAAAATTCTTCATAAAAGTATAACTAATTACAATAATGGCACTCAATTAATAATGGTGATTGGTGTAAATATAAAGCGCACTCAGTACAAAGCAAGCAACCGTCACGGGAAGTGGAAGGAAAGCAATGGGGTTGGTCAAATGCAAAACGCGTAGTCGTTAAAACATAATGAGTGATTGCGCGTTGCCGCTCGACGCGCTCGTAACTCGCGGATAGTTCTGGGCCAACAGGATTTATAAACGCGCCGCCACTATCTGTACAGGATCAGGACAACATGGCCGCTTGCCGACTCGCAGGCATTGCACCGCGCGCTGCCGCTGGGCTTCGAATTTATGCTCGCAATCAAGCGGAATGGTGCTGATAACAAAAGCGGCGATGCCAGCGATGCTGCGAATGCTGCATGTTGCTTGGAGACGGCGCGTTTGATTAGATGCGCGTTGGGAATTGCAGCTACGCGTTCGGACGTGTCTGTGGTCTGTGGAAGAAGAAGTGGATTGTGCGGAGCGGACTACTAGTAAGCTTTTAGATTTCGCCGCCTACATGTACGAATGCGGCTGGGTTATCTAGTTATCTTTTATGCTATCAAACGTGTTTAGCGTTCTGATATACGGTGCAATTGAAAGGATTTACTTTGCCAGGAAGTGGTCTATAAGTTCAAGGAAGCATTTGATTGGAAGTAATTATTTCACTCTTCTTAATCGCATTAAACCGAAACCGAAAGTAATATTTAAATAGCAAGTTGTCAAGTTGCAGCTTGAAACTCTGGCTACGAGATGGCAAAAGTGTATTTTACAATACAAATTGCAATTTCGCGTAATACACTTGAATCATACAAGATATCGTTATGATCTTTGCAGTATTATCTAAAGCTAACATATTACTAGTGGCCCAAAATATGTTCTGCTGTGATACTATCTAATAAGTAATGCGGCTTGAATCTAGTTACGCTGTATCGTATCAAATGTGTTTAGCGTGCTGATAAACTGTGCAATTTAGAGGATTTATACTTTGCCAGGAAGTGGTCTATAATTTCTAGCAAGCATTTGATTCAAAGTAATTATTTCACTCTTCTTAATCGCATCACACAGAAACTCTAATAACATTTAAATAGCAAGTTGTCAAGTTGCAACTTGAAACTCTGGCTACGAGATGGCGGAAGTGTATT
>JAODGC010028936.1:51931-69752 GCA_027574925.1 Ecitoglossa quadriceps | reverse complement strand
TTAAATTAAATAAATCTTATCAAAATCACTGAGATTATGCGTGAAATTTTCTTCAATATTTTAAGTTTTAGAGCAATATCAATAAGTATCAATAGTAATCCAATAAATTCCAACATGAGAATAACAAATTCTCAAATAACTTTCTTCTACTTGATCACCAACCCATCACACTGTTGTGTCCCAGAATCGCAAATGGTTTCGCATCGATTATAATAGAATCGATACTTTCATCCCAACACGAATCTTAATCAAAGCAAAGGAAATGACAGTAAAATTAATCTTAATCGTCGCACATCTTAAAATAAACAATAAAATTCTAATTACTAATATCGCTCATCAACCCAAAGTCAATATTGTGTTGTAGGTAGCAGATTGACAATAAAAATGTGTGAGTTGTTTGCAATGTGTGCAAATGTAGTAATATTTTGTTGCCATCAGACCGACGGTGTTTGCTTAGAATGCCACCATGAAATCGCACCTTTGCGCGCTATTTTCCGTGGGCCTTTTGTGCGCATCGGTGTTGTTCGCCCCGTGGGCCTCGACTGCAGTGCGTTCGCCTAACAGTTGTGAATACATGCTAATTAAGCGCGTCAACGGCGCGAAGACGGTAGCCGGGCGGCGACGCTCCGGCGTCGAATTAGCACCGGGGTGCTAACTGCCGACCCCGCGGGGCATCATCCGGCGGCACCTTGCATCCCGGTGAGCACCACACGCGCGCGCTGATTGCGTAGGCGACTGAGGCGAAACGTGACGGTAATGCGACTTGAGGAATTCTCAGAGTGTTTAATGAAAACAGCATGGAAAGGAAACAAGGAAGACACGTAATTTTATTGAGGGCACAACATTAAAGATGTAAGATTTATGTAGAAATAGTGAGGTTAGTATTGAAGTAACTCATGTTCAACAAGACGTCCATGAAGGAAATGTGAATAGTTGATCATAATTTCACCAGAGGTCATGACTGTAATTCTATTCATATGTCAAAGTAAATATCGTTGATTAGAATGAAACTAACCTATTCGCAAGACAATTTAGATTTACGTACATTTTGAAAATCCAAATTGTCTTGCGATTGATTGAAGAAAATTGTACATCAACTGCGATTTCAGCAGATGTCGCTGATTGTATGTGATTAAATACGACAAAATTAACTATGTGTATTTCTTATATTAAAAGGGGTCAAGTTGCCACTTTTGAGTTTGATGGCCCACTGATGCTTTTTCTTCTAATCTCACATTTTTTTAATGCAACTGGAAGTGCAGAGTGGTGATTAGCAATCGAGAAGAAGATATACAAGCGGGTCTGTTGGTGGTTGGGGAATAAAAGTGGGTTGTAATCTGATTGATGACCTAATGACCTAAACACCATCAACATCAGCTGAGATAGAATGGGCTATTTTAACAAAATCACTTTGATTAAATATTTACTAATTCAAAAATATTTCATTATAACACATTGATGACTTACTTAATGTAGAATTTAATAACAACACAGCTTTCAATGTAAATCTCAACATGCCAATTTCAAAATTCTCTATATCGACAACTTTAACAGTTGGAAAAAGTCATATGAAACATAAGAATCAAACCAAAGTAGAAATTGTAACGTTACTACGATTCCTGGCTAAAAGGTGGCGCTAAAGAATTTGTGCAATTGGTTGCGGTACTTGTGCCACCATTCCATTGATACGTCAATGTGGGAATTTGAGATAAAATGATCCATATTAAGTTGAAAATATGTTTCGAAAAACTAGCGCAAGTAAAACAACAATTTTAAATTATCAATTAAGGAAGTAGTCTAAACTTTTCATTATTGAAAATTGAGGACTCCTAAAGTTAAGATTATTTAATAATAGTAAGAATGTAGGTTTATTTAGTCAAAATATAATCTTACCAATTAATAACCATCCAAAGTTTGAACATTTTTCTATTAAAGACATTTTATTAAATTGCCTCTGAAAGCCATTTTGACAGCCTTTTCAATTTCAAGTAGAAAAATATTTGTGTATATAACTACATAGCTTCTTCGAATGTTGTGATTTGAAACATCTAAAGACATTTCATAATCATTGTTGTTGCTGGAATAAAAAGAAAACAAAATAGTTGGCTATATTCAAAGCCTTTTGCCACCCCCAAACACACTATAACATCACACAATGCCTACGATGCCTACTAAGTTTGAAGCATATGCTTCCCAAACACATGCTAGTACTTGACGTATCCGATAGAGCAATATGCTAACGGTAATGTGGCTGCTCTATGTGTGGTGTTGGTTGCCTATCGTATTCATCGGACATATGTGTTGCACCTAAATTGCCAAGGAGCAGTTATTTTAATTACTAAGTTAACAATGATATTTAGAAATAGACATTTCTAAAATAATAAATTTTATTTCAAACTAAATTGATAATATGTATCCAAATGTACGTATCTTAATAAATATGCATGTTAAATTAGCATTCATTTATTTCTTGCAGTATTTTATTTTCTCTACTCAATAAAAATTTATTTAGATACTTGTACATTACATATTTCCATAATAAATTTTCACCAGAGATTCTTACGTCAACATGACTGTAGGAGAATGACAAAACGATTAATTAGCATGTGCAAGTACTCAAAATTTATTGTGCATGCCTCATTACACCGCATACTTCGCCAAAGATAGGAGATGAATTAGCATCGTAAATCAAAGATCAACCTCATCGCTAGCAAGCAAGCACAATGACAGTCGTGATGACACATTGCACAATCGCAATCAGTTTCATAACAACAACACACTTTTTAATCGCTGTAAATGTAGGTAAATGCTAAATGCATGTACGGCGAGTACATTGCATCGAAGGCAATGGATTAGAATGAAAAAAAAGTCGGACGCACATAAAACGCCAAGTGCATTAGTTTCGACATTTTCTACAATATAAACAATTTTACGATTTCTTAAAACTGATCGTATCTCATTACCGCGCGCGTTCGTCGGCTTGTAGGGAACCTTGGTGATTATAGACACCTCGATGTGTCTCGGCCGCGCGCAATCTGGCGTTGATTCTGGTGTTGAAGAAGTCTTTAAACCATGAGAATATCTATTAAGTGCCGCCGTTGCGAGTGTTCGAATTGCTCAAATATCAATTTGTGCCAGTGACTTTTTTCGCGCCTTCATTACTTGATGCATCATTCGACACTCCCCGGTGGATGCGAGGATGGGATTCAGTTTACGATTTGCAGACGTGGATTAAATGTTGCTGCTTAAATGTTTACGGCTGGAAACGAAATTGCGGATTTTTCTCGTGGGACTGAGACTTCTTCTTTTAATATCATCAGTACGTCTTTTCTATGGATAGAGATATTGCAATAACTTGAATTTCAATATTACATTATTACAATTCTCAAATCCAGCAATTCTACCAAATTTCTACCACCTAAATAAGTAGTGCTAAATTCAAATGGACTATCTTAACCAAATTACATTTATTAAATATTGACAATTTTCAAAATGGTTTAGTATAGCTTTTCAGCACAACCCCAATGTGCTAATCTTAAAATTATTTACATTTAACAACTTCAAACGTTGAAAAAAAATGATATGACAATTGTAATGTCACTATTGTTCCTGGCTAAAAGGTGGCGCTAAAGAATTTGTGCGATTGGTTGCTAGCATTCTAATGTGCTTGCTAGGACATTATGTTAATGTGGGAATTGATTGCAAAATATATTACGATTTACAGACGTAGATTAAATATTGCTACTTAAATGTTTACGACTGAAAATAAAACTTTGGATTTTTCTCGGGAGAGTATGACTTCCTTTAATATCACCAGCACGTCTTTTCCATGAATAAAGATATTTCAATAATTTGAATTGCAATATTACAATATTACCATTCGCAAATCAATCAACTCTTTATAAAGAAATAATACTAAATTTATTTTTTAAGGATTCCAAGTTAGGGTCTAATTTATAAGTGTACGTGATAATGATTTTCGTAGAAAAACTTGCAAGCATTGACATGTTGATTACTCTTTGACATATACCGCAACCAGTCGCACAAATTTCCAAACGCCACCTTTTGGCTAGGCACAGTATCTACATCCGTATAAAATCAGTAACGGTTTTTAAATCACTTCACTGAAAGAGTTACTAATCCGGAAACAATAAAATGTATACGTGAATATTCCATTAGATACTCTAAAAAAAAAAAATAGCAAAACTCATTAGCCTCGCAAAAAAAATTCTAAATTAGTTTACAAGATACTTTTATCTTTAAACATCACAAAACACACGCAAACGCAATTGATAAAGCCACAACGCATTATTCCGTAATAATAAAGATGGTTTGATTGAAGGCATAATTGACCACCCGTCCAACTTTTCCTTTAATACTCTCTTTCAAGTAATATAATAATTTAACGTCCACTTAACGAACAATAAACGCCCGAATAACTGAAAGCACGCAATGCTCGTATAAAATCATCATCATCGCGCAGGTTGAGCGCACGCCTTAATTTTATGCAAGTTCTTCTTCGTTAGTAGCAAACCAAAGACTACATGCTCAATATGCAACAATTCCGTATAATTTATCTACGCATGGCTACTTAGTAGGGGCGAGTGTACGTTGCGATCAGTGAATTGGTGGCTTTTTGAGCGTAGCGGTGATCTGGTGGTTCTCGGTTTTAATTTAATCATTTGCTCGAATTCCTAAAATTGTCGCACGCTGGATCCAGAATGGCATCCCAAGTATGACAGTGTATTTTATCAGCGGTGAGTATAAACCCAACTATAGGTATAAATTACTTAGATAGGAAAGCAATCTGTTCAAAGTGCCTGTGAATTAAACAAAAAGCTTACTATTTTCTCTGACAAGCAGATGAGGGCGAAAGAGTATGGAATATTATATTAAAAATAAATGTTACAATAATATTGAATTCAAGAAATTATTAATGATCCAAATAGTATATGAAGAGTGATTTGCTTGTATACAATGATAGATTGTTGAACTGAGTGATATTTTCAATAATTTCATTCAAATCAATTAAAAGCGTTATTAGCATAAAATAAATATTGCTGCAAATAATGAAATTAAAATGTTGCCGATGGTATTTTAGTTTTAAACCGAAAAACTAATTTCCACTATACCCAATAGTTTTTTTTTGTTCAGCGTCATAGGTCAGTTGGTAAGACTGTAGCGCAATGACAGCAAAGCAAATACTGAAGTAGTGCAAGTACAGCAACCAATCGTACCAATTCCCCAGCGCCACCTTTTGGTCAGAAATGATAGTATTACAGTTTTTAATTCTAAATCTAAAAAGAAAACGTTAGCAGTTTTATAGTTTATCTTCATATTCATATAATCTGTTCGAAATGCCTGTGTATTAGGCTCTTCGGAATGATAATCTGTAACCAGCAGAAGAAAGAATATTGAATACTAAATTGAAAATAAATGTTACAATAATATTAAATTCAATAAAGTATTAATGATCCAAATAGAATATGAAAAGTGATTTGCTTGTATACAATGATAGATTGTTGAACTGAGTGATATTTTCAATAATTTCATTCAAATCAATTAAAAGTGTTATTAGCATAAAATAAATATTGCTGCAAATAATAAAATTAAAATATTGCCGATGGTATTTTAGTTTTAAACCTAAAAACTAATTTCCACTATACCCAATAGTTTTTTTTTTTTTTTGTTCAGCGTCATAGGTCAGTTGGTAAGACTGCAGCAATGACAGCATAGCATATACTTGGAGAACCCGGTTTTGAATATTTCAAGAGTAGATCCAAGAATATCTATCTTCATTGATTCAAGTCCAATTAAATGCTAATAACTGAAGTAGTTGGTGCAGTATAATGAGATGGAGAACGAGGTACGGTGTCGGTATCCAGTATGGATTGCAGTACACTCCATGATAAATTTTTCAATAATAGTCTACAATGTTGGAAAGCACTATTCTTGCGTACGTTCACATTCAACATTCCCTTTTAAGATTAAAAAAATTCTACAAAATATACAAAATTCCAGTTTAAAACCAAAAACGGTTCGGTTTATTTTATGCGGTCTATTATTTATTGCAATTGATAATTAAATTAGACTTTAGTCCTAAAATGTTTAAGACGTATGTCTAATTCTATTATTTTCCATGGACATTCAGGTTTTCTCAAGTTAAAAATAGGTTTTCTTGACTTGAAGATGACGCTGCGATAAGCAGCGTACGCAAGCTGTAAAGTGGTATTATGATTTTCTTCTTTTCCTTAATATTACCTTGATACTGCATACTCTATAGATACAGATACAGGACCCATGTATTTAGCACAGATGCATAGCGAACATACTCGTTCCATATAAACATTGGTGCTACCACACAAAAACTACGCTATCAACTTTAGCGTGTTGTAATTAAACCCTCATTAAAATGAATGTGTGCATATTAATAATCATGATGGCGGCAGCACTTGGCGTGCAAGTCCATGATAATAATTGCACGAGTTTTGTGCTAATAAGTAAAAACAAATTTAGCGTTTAAAGGGTGTGATTAAAATTAATTGTTTTTAATTATTCAGAATATATGCTTATAAATAGGTGTAGTAAACAAATTTAATGAAATCACTGTATTTTATTTTATAAATCATAATTTGGTCAATATTAAAACTAGTTACAATTGAAGATATTTATCTTGTCCTGTTGCTTAAGAAGCAACATTTTATTTTGACCAAATTAAATTAAAAACAATTCTTCTTTTTGTTTACATTGATGTGACTACGTTTTTAGGAACGAAAATAAAAACGCCAGCTGACATTGGTTTGCAGCGCCATCTCGCCATCTCTTAAATATTATTAGAACTAATTGATTACCACTAGATAAGTAGTTTAAAGATATATTGAATTGACTACGTTGCAGTTGAGAATGCACAGAATAATAATGGAATATAATAGTATTTTCGTTGCTCCCATTGTAAACCATTCAAGGAGGTAGAAAGAGGTGCAGTAAAGAAATATGCTGTAATAATCGCATTAAATAAAATATGAAAATAAACTAGTTACAACTGAAGCAAATGTATGGACCTCTAAAACGCATGTTTTCAGTCTGCAGAAATTTCTTATTTTTGAATTGACTTTGAGTTTCTAATGTTAAGCCCACGTTTATAATTGTTTCTTGAAAAGATCAAGTAAAATTCTATGAAATACAATTTCTATTATGTTTTACATTAATGTGAGTAAGTTTTTAAAAACGAAAATAAGAACCGAGCTGATATTGGTTTGCAGCGCCATCTCGTGTTGAATATTATTTCAACTAATTGACTACCATCACAGAATATACAGTATCACAATGGTATTTTCATTTGTCCCATTGCAAACTGTTGAGGACAGACACAATGAAAAGAGTGGGAAAGCCTTACAATGAGTTTGAGAAATACCTGTTCTGTTTGTAAAGATACTTGGTAAATAATGTTTTGATAAGCTCTAAAATTCTTAAGTCACAATAAAAAAAGAAGTGACGACTCAACGACTATCTGAGGAAGCTGAAGTACCTTTTTGGGGGCGAAAGCCAAAAAGCGTTTTTCGATGCAGACGTATAATCCCTGTAAACGCCACAAAGTAAAAGTAAAGATAGGAGAGGTAGGTTGTAATCCAGTCAGTGTCGCCTATAATCCGACATATCGATATACGGCTGTGTCTGAGCTTACGAGCTTTTCGGTAGGACGGACACACTGACTGGCGCGTCTGGTTTTTGGTGGCGCCTCTCCTATCACCTCATCGACGGATTTACATAAAATGCAGAAACGTAAATCTATGTGTACCGAGTCCAATGTAGAAGTAAAAAATGTACACTTCAGAGAAAGAGCATTGGTTTTGATCCAATTTGCCGGTGAAATATCAACAGTCTTTGGGTGTAATTCATTAAGGTGACAGTTGGTTGGTTGGTGGTAGTGATGATTTTTCTCTGGGACGCAAACCACTGTTGTGACTGCTTGGGATGCGACCGAATGACCGTTGAGGCGGCAAAGACGTTCAATTGATTTTATTCGGGGCCCCGAGTGTCTTCGGTGTCGCCGCATTGGGCGCGCATACACGAGCGCCGCTCGATGGTCGGAAGTATCAAAGCGGTACGCTGCGCCGCGGTGTGTTACGTGTCCGCGCGTACGTTTTTATTGCGTTTCGTGGCGGCAACGGAATTCAACTTTATCAAGCATTTTATTTAATTAACCCGCCTGATGCCGAAAACCTGATGCCGACCGTCGCCGGTCGACGTCGGCGCGCAAATAAAATCAGCTCGTGCACTTCTTCCAAATGCCCCACATGCCAACGAGATTTTTCCACTGGCGGCTACAAATTGCCACGACAACTGGCATGCGTAATGCCCAAAAGGCAGGAAGAGAGCTGAGAGTGCCAAATGCGCAGCAAGTCAATTGACAGTTCATCTTGTCCAAGTCGACGGAGTCAAGTGGAGGAAGCCATAAAACACACTCGAAACTGTCAACCGTCACAATGCGTCACAACAATGCCCGACTAGACAAGTGTCTGGCGACGCTTTAAAGTCGCCTTAGCTGAATTTACTGCCCGCTGAATTGCAATGCCGTTTACTATCACCATTCATACATACACGCTGTTCATTCATCGCGCCCATGCCCGAAGAAAGGCGACGCCGTGCGGGCCATTTGCGTCGCGTTTTTGGCAAGCCACCCTGCGCGAGGTACGCCGCAGAGACAAGTTCGGCGTGAGCGCGTCCGTGGTGATTTATTAGGGTCGTCTGCGGCGTTAATGTCATCGGTAGGAGACAAGGAAGAAGGCGCCGGCGTTTACGACTTGGGCATCCAGCCATCAGACTGGTTTATGATTAGGACATCGTCTAGGAGTGTACGATACCACGCACTGTCGCCGCCGACGACGACCATATTCGATGGTTAAATATCGCGAAAGGCTTATAGGGAAATACTGATGACACGTTTGCTCAGCCGTACATGAACTTTAAGGCGATTAATTCACCTTGATCAGCTTGATTCTTTACCAACTGAGATTGTACTTTCAACTGGAATATCGAAAGGGTCTAGGATGGAACATCAATTTTCCTCAACTTGTGCAACCCTTTGCTTTGCCACCACAAACAAATCTCGGTCAGTTATTTTGGCTAATCTTCAATCTCGAGAAGAAAAAGTTCAAATTCTAATTTATCATGGAATGCTACATACCGACACTTAACCTCATCTCCACTTTATTACACTGCATCAACTAAGTTCACTTTGGATATATTTTATTGTGGGCTGACTTTCAGCAGGATTCAAAGTCCATGTTCTTGAAATATTCATTGTCAAACAATCACAAATCCTTCTTAGTTGATCGTTATGTTGAAGGAGGTATACATTTGATATTGTCAACGAAATCTCCAAACAACTCCACTGAATAATATACCCCTGAGCATTAGACTAGATGTATTTTTAAGCATGCCACTATCAATGTAAATTAAACTCATTTAAAATTCAAATCACCATAGCTTGTTTGTAAATGAAAACAATCGCAAATCAGCAGAATTAAGGCGACATTTGTTCGTTATTATAATTTTTCATTTTCCAACTGTATTGCTTATCCCCCCAAGCATTATGGTGTGCATTGCTACAGTTTTTTATCTATCGTCGACGGTGTGTTGCAAGACGATATCATAATTAGTATCAACGCAATTCGAGGTGTTGGTGTGAAAATCTTTCAAAAGCGCATATTATCACCACATTGAAATGTTAGTGTTTTTTAAATGCCCGCGTATTTCTACGTGTGCTTTCATTTTTATCGTAATTAGCACCTAACATGGATATGTATGGATTTACGTTCATGACTATTGTAATTGACATGGGCTCAGTACAGAAAACACTACAAGTGTTAATTAAAAAACCAATCTAGTTAGGAATATAGAGGAAGTATATGAATCAAGTCTGATTGGTTTATAGTAGACGAGAGATGTGTATCCGATTGAAAAGTGAAAAGTTGATTATCCTTGATTAAGGATCTGTATCGTGCGCTGTATGAAAGCATCCTTGTTGTGTGATTGTAATGTGACTTACTTTGCGAATCCATGGAACAAGAATCGCTGAGTGGATGTGGATTCATCACCAAACTCGGCTGCACCAGACCGCGGTGGTGCATCGGTAGTTGGTGCATGGCCAACCCGCCTTGCTCTGACATCACCATACGAGCTGCCGACGGTTGGAACTCACGCGCGAAATAAAAACTGCCTCTTCTCCCGAAACCAGTAAGCGCACTCGTGTTTGCTATGCGCAGGTCGCACAATTTTCACCTTGCTTGCTCCAAGCTAAGACGCTTCAGATGCGCAGATGAGCCAATGTCGGCGATATCTCCTCGACACTAACCACAAGTTGCAGCAAGCAAGTCAATCAAGCATAGCTTGCCAAATCAACCTGAGGTTGATGTACTTTGATGCACACCAATAACAGCCGCCCCTCTTCTGCTTGGTCGCCGCCGGTGCCATGCGCTAGAATGACGAAGTGCTTGGGAAAACTGGTCTGCGTACACGCCCGCACCACACAAACCTTCGATCGGGACTGAGGATGGTGAGGTGGATCGTGCGGCGCCGCGTACAACTCGCTCGGCACAGAGAGGGAGAAGCATCGTTGATCGTGCCTGCTTGCGGGGTGGAGGGATGTCCAAAGGATCCCTCCGGCAGCGCCACGCTCGGCCAGGAACTCCCACTTGCCGAGCGCGAAAGGACACCATCCGATTGGTCGGCATGCGTCTATTTCGCTGCCGAACGTCGACACAAAATGGTCGGCAGGTAATCGATAAAACTGAATCCCTCCACTGGGACACACCGGTGTCTAACGTGTGAATTGTGGAAAAAATTGCTTCTCTTTCTTTTCACACTGCACGAAATCTTCCTCCATGCATATACAAGTGATGAACTGCTGAGCAACTTTTTGCCTTGCCGATATTTTTCTTCGTCTACATGTGAGCAATGCAAATAGATATTGGAGACTAGATCAGTTGTGTGACTTTTAACAAATCAAATACGATTCACTAAATCAACCTGGACATCGATGCTTTGATAAGTTATGTGAACTTGAAAATATTTCGCTTTCTGATTTATCATTACATTCGAGTGCTTACTATCTAAATAGACAAATTTGCTAAAGAAATCTATACAACGAAATGTTTATAATGATAAAGTATTTATATTGATTTCCACATTTCATTTAGATCTATACTATATCACAACAGGTAGTACACTGCTAGAGGGAATTTTAAAAACACAAAATGGAATTATTTGGTATTTTTCTACAAAATTTATTTAACATACATTTTAGATACAGTTTGTTTTATTTAGTTCATCAATATGTTTTTCCGAATAAGTTCAAATATCTAACCTAACTTTCCATTAAAATTGAAATCTTAAAAAACCTAATAAATAAAATTAAAAATATTCTTTTAATTATTTCAAATAAATTAAACATTTTGACTTTTAATAAGTCAACTTAACATATTACTCCAAAATATAACAGTAGTGTAATAATCCTTTAAATTTAAATATTTCATTCAAAATGTATACTTAAAAAACAAAAAGCCAACAAACAATAATACTTTACCAATATTCTTGTTAATTTATTTAAAATTTATTACATAAGAGTAATAATATTTGATTGTTAATGTTGCAAATGTTTATTTTGACAAAGATATTTTTTCTATATTAATAACAAATTAGTTATTCCTGCATAGAATACCCATGTACTTATTGCTATGAAGGTTTAAAAATTAAATTTCTTTTTCGTGCGATAAGTTGTTGTACGAATACAACAAATATTGACACATGATGCGTACTTTCGCACCATGCACCAAGCAACATGATACTATCATTGTATTGCTTACGTAATCTTATCTCACCTGTATATAGCGTTGTGACACACACATCAAACAGTTGCTTGAAATCAATCAAATATTATGCGGACCTATGAATAATAGCCCAATGGTCATATGGTATATTATAAGGTGTACTCCTTGGAGGAATTTAAATCTCCCGCGAATATTCGTTTTGCTGTCATTGCTACAGTGATACCAACCGCACTACAGAGTTGGGTTAATGCAACACTTGTTTGAGATTTTTCAAAATACTAGTGAATGAGTTACGTACTTTTCACTAATTTAAGGTGATGGCGTATTGTTTAAATTAATTTTAGAACAAAAGTGAATTTCTTCAATAATGTATAACACTTGAAAAACTATCTATACTTGAAAATGAATATTTAGAAAAAATATAAATATGTTTCTATGCTCACATTGAAATTCCAAGTAGCTCTATTATCAGATTTCCTCTAGAGGTTACTCACAACTAATCCCCATTTTTCACTTTCTTTTATTTGCTCCATACTTAAGTGTCTTCTCCCCAAGATAAAACACGCGTTGAAGCATGCCAAATGCTTTCCGATAGCCTGACGGTGAAAAGAGCGACGCCTCGTTGTTTCCGCCCAAGTTAACAAATCCCGAAATTATTCCAGCATTAGATTTGTAGCGCCCCTGAGTGCGCGCGCGCGCCCATGCATGATACAAACCACCGGCGGGTTGATAGTGCGCGCGCGTTGCATCACGTTGCATGGGCATGGGATTACTGGAATTAGGCATCAGGTATTATCTTGTTGTCTGCACCGCGGCTGCACACACTGGCTGCTTGTGGTCGCCGCTTTGTCCGCACACAATAGATTAACAGCTACCGTGCAAAGCGGCGGCAAACTGCGGCGGGGACGGGAAGTGCAAGACAGCTAATACTGAATGCTACATATCAACATCAACGTATGCCAACAAATTCGCTAAAATGGACAACAACGCACTATTGGACACACTCTCTTAAATGGATATGGGATTGTACGTAGGGATTAGATTGTTTGGGGGTTGAGTTGACAATCGGCATGCATTGTGTTACGTACAAGGATGAGGGTATTATGTTAGTTGTAGATGTGCGTAATGATTGAGGAGAACAATGAGCACAATAAGAAATGCTTTTGTATGAAGAACAAAATGTGTTTTGCTACTTTAAATGTGCTTATGGTTGCAAAAAAGGGAAGCATGCATTGATAGCATTTAGACTATATATACTATTTTTAGGTTAGGTGGAAGAAACTAAAATTAACTAAGATTAAGTGTGGTTACGTGAAATTAGGTTAGGTTAGTTTAGATGAAGCTTAGGTGAAGCAGAGTTATGTTTAGTTTGGTGAGGTTAAGTTAAGTTAGATTGAGTTTAGTGAGCTTGAATTTTTAGGTTAAGTTAGGTTAGATTAGGTTTCTGAAAAAAGAAATTATCTTTACTTTATGAAATTGATTATTGTTTATTAGAACAAGGCATCGGAAAATAATGTTCTCATTGGATTCTTTGAAAATTGTTGATCATTGATTCAAAATTATAATGACATTTTAAAAGAGCTCTTCGATAATAATGAATACACAATATAAGTTATAAAAATAAAGCACTCATTTGTGTAGTATAGTGTGATTATAACTTTTTACTTGGCCAACAATTATCGAATTTTGTAATTATTGTATTCTGATGAAATTATTTTGGTGCTCACTGAATATTTGTACAATCACCACAAGATCTTTTATAGATTGTGACATTTTCTTTCTTGCCTATATCCACATTAACAAATAAATATATGCACATTTTTGGTCATGCTAGAACTGTCATTTCAGTTCGGCTCGCAATTCGGGTACGTTCGTCAGTACATCAGTACGTACATCAGGTACACTTAAGTGTGACAAGTGTGACTATAACATTAATGAAGAAGACAACATGCCGGCAATGTCTTTTTAACCTCAAACATTTAATAAGTGTTAAAGTGAATTCATCTTGATATAATGAATATCAGATGCTTCAAAACTTTACATGTGCTTAACCTAACATAACCTAACCTAAACTAAATTAAACTAACCCAATCCAATCCAATCTAACCTAACCTAACCTCAATCCCAATTGCAATTCTAACCCTAACCTAACCTAACCTAATTTAACCCCAACCTAACCTAACCTAACCTAACCCTAACCTAATCTAACCCCAACCTAACCTAACCCCAACCTAACCTAACCTAACCTAATCTAACCCCAACCTAACCTAACCCCAACCTAACCTAAGCTAACCTAATTTAACCCCAACCTAACCTAACCTAACCCTAACCTAATCTAACCCCAACCTAACCTAACCCCAACCTAACCTAACCTAACCTAATCTAACCCCAACCTAACCTAACCTAATCTAACCCCAACCTAACCTAACCAAACCTAACCTAACCTAACTTAACCTAACCTAACCTAACCTAACTTACCCTAACTTAACTTAACCTAACCTAACCTAATCACCCCGAAGCTAACCACGATTAAAAAAATGATGTAATCATGTCAAGATTATTTCGTTTCATGAAATTCATTAGTATTCCATCATTTTAGTAATTTAGTTATATAAAATTGTAGTCTTTAAATATTTTCTTTTATCTTTCTTGAGAGCAACTCATCATTACTCAAGCTGTTCTCTCGTTATCTGAAATAAATTATCTGAAAATAAAATATGTAAACCATTCTCGGTAATATTTGCACATGATACTAATGCTTATGATTTCTACACGCATGTCTGGCACTTTTGTAACCCAAAAAGCAAGAAAGTTATCAATTTGTTTCTCTATCTAATCAAAAAATGCGTCACACGCCTTTTAGTCAGACCACTTAGGCAAGACGAAACTGATTTGCAAATTGGTTTCTTCACATTTTCAGTTGGTAAATAAATTCAAATCTATGAAGAGAAAAATATTTTCTTACTACAATTACATTAGGTTAAATCGTGATTGTAAATGTTGAATGAGCTTGCAAATGTTCTACGTATAGAGAGAATCCTTTCATAGAGGAGACTGAGATAAGCCAACAATTCGTCAGTGTTCCCAAAATTAGTTTACCACGAAACACGTCAGAAATCCATCAAACGCGTAAATTTTTCAAGGCAAGAGCAAGAAAATAAGGTGTAATCTCGAAATTGATCTGAATCCCTTGATGACTATCAAAGATACGGCTGAAGACACACCAAAAGCCTCTCTCGAAGGGTGTGCGATGCCTTTCATGCTATCAGCAGCAATATCTGATGCCAGCTGAAAACGCCTCCTCCGCATTATCAGTGGGCAGGAATCAGCAGCGTGCGGCGCACAAAAAGAAATGCATTAGCGGTAAAAAGTTAATCACAGAAATATTCCACTAATACTCTTGGCTGAAAATTGACTACTAACGCTATATTGATGTTGATGTTTGAAAGACACATCATCAGTGTAACTATTCATGGTTCAATATTGGCATTGAGAAACCATCGAGAATTCTGTGCTTGCAATTTTTTAATTTAGGCTGAAATTATACTTCAGACTACAGCAATTATATGATCTGGCCTGATTATTATTAATGCATATTTAATAATAACCAATTTCATGTACATTTTTTATTTTTATTTATTTATTATTGAGCTAAATAATTTTTTTCTTTCTGTTATTTCATTTTTTTCCACCTGCACTTTTATACTGTCCATACAAAACTTTCAGATTTAGTTTCCTGACAATGTTTAATAATTTAAAATTTGTTTGGTTTGCTGTTTTCACAAAGAAAACCATAAGAAGTTCCCACTAGTAAAATACATCGCAATCATAATCAACAATTTTTTCTTTAACATAAAAAACCTTAAATTACTCTCTCAATATTATTCGAGAAATATAAGTAGTATAAACTAACATTCAATAATTAAGAAGTAAATATGTTCTTTGAGTTGCATACTTTTTTGTGTCCAATCAATATATTCACAATAAATAAAAATACAACGAGCTAAAATCAAGTGAGGAATTATTAAATGTACTTCCGACTGATGAATTTTTCCTACACTTTACCACAATCCAGTTACGATTTCCTAACGCACAGTTAATGCATTTAAGCTGCATTAATTTGGGCGCAAAAATTTAGGAAAACTTATTGGTGTTGAAGTGTGCACAAATCTAGTTCGTGCTAATAATGCACGGGGTCTATAGGAACTTACCACGTGTTTGCATTACTATATTACTATAATACTAATTGCGTTAATAGAATTAGTATGCAAAGTATGTGTTAGAAGAATACGATAGGCAACCAACAGTACTGGAGTGACTCTACCGTCAAATGTCAAATACTAACATGTGCTTGAGGAGCAATGCTCGGTGGATTGTATATTTATTTGTAGTAATAACAACAATCCCATCATGTGAGGTAAAACCAATCTAGAAATGACGTAGTTTACTTTCAACTGATGTTTTTGAACAAAATCGTTCCTACTTGATGAAATTTATTTAAGCTGATTTTCTCATCTTCTTAGATAAATCCCGCATTTATAATTAACAGTAGTAACAGTATAACATGTACAGTATAGAAAAAGAAAAAACATTTTTCCTTCAATGCAAAAAATTCATGTGAAAGTACACTTTGGAAAATTCGATCTGATTACTTCGGCTAAAGTCAATATTTATTTATTTTCACGAAATCTAATGAAAGAGTTTATTTTGATTTACTCTATTCCTACAAGTAATGATTGATTCTCTAAAATAATTTTTTTTCAATTAACCTAACCTAACCTAATCTAATCTAACTTAACTAAACCTAAGCAAGATCAAAAAAAACCTCTCATTTGTAATCATGTCAATATTATTTTCTTTTATGAAATTCAGTATACTACTGACACTTTACACTTGAGTAATTTAGTTATATAAAATCTAACCTAACCTAACTTAACAATGACATCAATTCTTTTAATTTGGACTTTTTGGACTACATTACACCAAACCATTTCATATCTTCAACATTATTCTTCAAATAAATTGGAACTTGTGTTAAAGTTGTCCACAAACCCAGTTCATGCAAATAATCCGCGAGGTTTATAGGGACTTATCATGTCTTCGGATTAACCACACTGTAGTTTATGTGACTATATTATATCAATATATTACTATAATACTAATTACCACACTAGAATCAGTATAAAGCTAGATGGTTGGCTAAAAAAAAAAAGGAAATGACAGTTATAGCATGATGACAATTAGTCTCCGAATGCATTATACTGATAAAAGTATCTTTATATCATCCACCTAGTGATATGATTAATGTGAAGTATAAAGTATTACAATTAAATTGTTGACAACCAAAATACACCTAGTCTAATATGTCAATAATATGGAAATTGTTACATGCCGAATGAATATTCGATCAAGGACGTCAGCACGTAAACACGTTCAATAAAAAAGAAGGAAGAATTATGGCAAAATAGCACAAGTGACAAGTTCTAAATAATTACTAAACAACCAAATACGTAATACCAGCCAATTATGATATTTCTATTTAGATTTGACTAGATTGTCTTGAATTGAGTTGTTTTGTGATGTATATTTGGTTGCCTGCTTTTTCATAAATTGCATCAAACTACATGAAACCTTCGACCCCTCTCTGTCATTTGATGTATTAGTCAGTTAATTATCATCCAAAGCGATGGCAGAATGCGAGTCCATTAGTTTGCGTAAAAGCAAAACAAGGCGAAAGCACTAAAAATAATTGTAGCCCGGCGAACAAGTGGGTCTGGCGAGAAGGTGTAATTACCGATTAAGGACAGCAAGTCATCCAGTGCTACAAAATAAGGCCAACTATAGCTAATAACTAAGTAAGAATATTGTGGAGCTAGTGTACATTAAAGTGGAGATCTATAATATATTGTTATATGTGAGTGCAATGTTCATTTTTGAATGAGCACACGTTTGAAAAGTTGCTCATAATTGTAACAACTTTATACATTCCA
>JAODGC010028936.1:32748-51831 GCA_027574925.1 Ecitoglossa quadriceps | reverse complement strand
TGTGAGTGCAATGTTCATTTTTGAATGAGCACACGTTTGAAAAGTTGCTCATAATTGTAACAACTTTATACATTCCAAACTCCAATGTGGATTTGGGGGAAAGGAAATTTATTGTTGATGAGATTAGTGAAATAATCTTCGAAGAACAATATTTTTTATGGAACCATTGATAAACCAAATAAAGCCTTCAGAAAGCTCTGTTAAAATTGATAGAAAACGATTTTGGACCACACTATACCTGCGTGGAATTATTGGTTAAAAATGAATTCCAATTAAATTGGAATTAGAAATGTCGTTTGCAACATTTCTCTAAATTTTCGATATATTTATCAAATTAACATTTTTTTTCTCTCCGAATTCTGAGAAATGTTTTCTAGTTTTAGAGGTAATATATGTACATACTTCTTGTTACATTCTAAATATAGGTTATGAGCATTAAATAGAATGGGCAAAAGTGGTTATCTTACGGCAAACAGCTGACCATTGTCTATCAGTTATGCGGATACTACCAAACTTGGTAGGTTCAATTCGAAGATTATATTTATCCAAACCCTAGTTTCTATCACATGGTGCTTTACCAAGTATTAAATCCTGTTTGATCAACTCTAACAATTTTCAAGGTCTTAGTGGTGCTAGTCGTGCGTGGGCGATTGGGCAGAGTATTTGCAGAAATTATTTTGGTATCAATTTGATCAATTCCGGCGTTATTCGTTTATGAGTTATTTTGGAATGGCAATTGTTGTAGATCATTTTAGTGGCAGATAGGTAGGTTATGATGTTTTCTTCATAACATAAATATACCATTTGCAAAAACAAAACGTAAAATTGAGCAAAATAAATATAAAGAAAATTTGAGAAGAAAATAACAAATGTTTTTTCTTTCCAAGAAAAATCCTTCCAAAATATTTTCTTAAACATATGTGAAAATGATTAAAATCGCAGTAATCATTTGAAAATATGTCCAAAGGTGTTAGATTCTGCAATAAGAAATTGAAAAAGGATAAAATCGTGCAATGGCAGAACACAAAAGGCGCAAGATGTAAGACAAACGGTAGACAAAGGTGTGATAATATAATTTCATCTCATCAGTTTCGACGATGGCTGGCGCTTCCACAACTTTGCCGCGGCCTTAATGGTAGCGCCGCCATTCCTGCGGCCAACGACTATTGCATTACGCACCAGACTCACCTCGCCGCAGGGCACACGTCGCTTTGTTCTCGCCTCTTACCTGTGTGCTCGGGCGTGCACTTTGCCTAAAGTGGCGAGCGCACCAGTCACCACCGGCAGACATAATGCACTCCGATGTTATCTTGATATTTGGCCGGCGCGCAAGGTTGTTGCTGGGCTCCTAAGTAACATCTTTGTTCGCCGCGGTGAAACGATTTGCTGAGTATGTGCGCGCACAATGGCACAACATGCCAGACGTGTCAGAAATTATGTCGAGGTGGAGCTACGGATGGAAGTTTTGGATGTCGGTCATTTTATGGAGCGTAAATGTCGGGACCTGAAACAGAATTAATTTTAGTAGAGTTTTCTTCTTCTTTCAAGTCCTCAGGTGGTTCCAGACGTTGGAGGACAATCACCAAATGGACTTTGGCCATTCCAGATCATTACTGTTACTTAGGCTTTGGGGTGGATAGAAGGGTTTTGGCCCATGCTGCATAAACAAAATGGGATTTATCGAAAGCAAAAGTCATAGCTAGAGTCAAGAAAGAGCAGGAATGTAATGACTACAACCCTTTATCAAATTGTCGGAAACCAGAGCATTTTATTCACTTTGTACACATGGTATTTGTTTACATCTGCGGCCGTTTGCAGAGTTACCCCGATAGGTAGATAATCGTAAAAGGTTCCCATGATTTCCCCGACAATGACTTTCTGACTTTCAGACACCATGCGCGCTGTCAATACAATTTGTGTGACGGCGCAGGAAGAAACAGTAAATGATAATGATTATCAAAACAGGAAGGAGTATATGCACGCGACGCCGTACGACACGTGACCGCGCCGGACTTTTAATCACTTCCTGCGAGGCGTCGTGACGCCGTTGGCGTTTCCCTTTTTTACCCATCGCAATAGTCGCGTGCCACGTGCACGTCAAATGAGCAAACGACAAAAGTAATCAAGTGCAAGATTAAAAAAATCACACTGGTAATTGATAATGAAAACACCTTTCCATATTGTGATACATTTTCCCCAGGACCTTTGTACTTGGAAAAAAAATTTGTAGTCACTGCTATACGGACACTTATAACCTCAAATCAGTTTCGTACATGTCACTTGGACTGACTCAAAACATCAATATATGATCCAATCCATATTTTTTCCTTATTTTCATTTTTAATGCAAGCGTAAAACAAGTTTTTACTTCTCGGATAGCACAAGACCTCCTGGTTTGTTCCAATTTTATTACAATTTCACTCCAATCACTCCCTGGAACTTTATTGGAGGTGGAGGTAAAAAGTCGAATACAATATCACTCCTTATTCATCCATACTTTACATAGTCCAGTTGTGGAGTAAAATTGGAAGTATTATAATCTTTTGCAGATGCTTTTCAGATAAAAATCCAATCCATTGAGCAATTATAATTATTTTGAGAAATAATTCGAAATGACCTTGATATAAAAAACAAAGGTTTAATCTACATCTCTCAATTTTTTTAATATTCAATGCCTAGGCAAAACAAATCGTTACTTCTCGGATGGTACAGGACCTCCTGGTTTGTTCCAATTTTATTACAATTTCACTCCAATCACTCCCTGGAACTTTATTGAAGGTGGAGGTAAAAAGTTGAACACAATATTCCTCCTTCTTCATCTACCTTTTACATACTGCAGTTCTGGAGTTAATTTGGCATTATGATCTTTTGCAGTTGCTCCTTAGATAAAGATCCAATCCTTTAGGCAATTGAATGGTTTTCAGAGATATTTCGAAACGACCTTGATATTTAAAGGTCATCACAGATCATCAAAGATTTTAGAGAACAATATGATGCCTTTGTCTAGTGCTTGGGTAATTTCAGATAAAACACCACTATGGCCCACAAAGCGTTTGATATTAATATGACTTTTCTTCAACACACAATTTTTGTTACTGTTCTTCACGATGTCTTATTTGATATGCTATTCCTTAATCTACATTGTGACTACTGGTAAGTAAATTGTCTGTTATTTCTTTGTCAGGAGATACGCATGTTGAAGATTAAAGGACATACTGAAGAGGGCAACATGTTGACAAGGTTCCTCCAAGTACTAACAAACAGTAAGCATCAAAGTATTACAAGTATATAGTTATTTATTTTTCGGTTAGATCGCAGAAATGATGACTTCATTCTGAATACATAAAATATGCACGTTAATTAGAGAGCAGATGCTATTTGGTTGCTGCTTCCAACAACATCTGCATATTAGTAATTATCTAACTACCCACAATGAAAGTAGTAAACTCACCTATATACCCAAAACTAATCTTCAATTGACAGTCCCAATAAAGCCCTTTGCAGCTTGAAGTTGATGTTTGAATTACAGGCTCGCTTCTTTGTGAATTATTGCTATGATCTACTAATGTCGCGACCATATGTCCATCCGAACTGACGCGCAGTGCAGCCAACCAAAAGCCGCACCATTTGCGGTGGCGCTTTGTTTGTTTTGTCATGCAATACGGTAACACGAAGCAATTATCAAGATAGATCGAGGTGTCAGTCATGGCGCATTACAGGCCGAAATTGATAATTCATTGTTTTCCATCGCTTCCTATCTTTATCATGCCCCAAGCCCTTTAAATTCACTAGATGGACCATACTAACCCCTCATGTACCCTGCAATCCATTGAAACATGCAAATCATCAAGATGAGTTCCTAAGAGGAAACGACTTGATGCCGGGGCATAAAACGTAAGCAAGTAACGAAATTGTGAAATCTTCTAATTTTTGATGACTTATGTAAATTGTTTATTGTTGCGGGTTTGATGGTCGCATCATGCTAAAAGGATGGCACATAAATGACGTCACGCTCATTAAGGGGTGCGTTTGTGCAAAGTCAGCCGGCCGAAAGTCATCATTGCTGTTCATCAGCAGCGCGCGCCCTGCGGTAACTACATTCGCCGCACGTGATGTATGCAAGTCACGCGATGCGCGCCGGACATTGCATGAGGGGCAGCGATGGACATTACGAAAATGTAACACCGATGACTCCAATAAGCCGCACGCGACATGCAAACATCTGCTGAGACTATCCTAATCAATGTGCTATCTCTAGAAAAAAAATGAGATCATAAGTCACCGTTGCGTTGTTGCACAACTTACATAACCTCATTGACGCAGGGTCTAATGGAAAATTCAGCTACAATCATTTAGACATTGGAGAAAATGTTCGCAAAGAATCTTTAAATAGAATGGACAGTTTCAAAGATTATATCAGTATTTATCTAACGCCCAGTCCCCATCATACCCTTGGCCCTTTATCCCGAGTTTTTTTGGTACACTGTTACACTTAAAACACTGTAGGTCCACTTTTAGCAGCTTTAGAGGACTCAGAAGTGGTTGTAGCGTGAAGGAAATTGGGTAAGGTGTGGTGTTTTGATTGAAATTATTTGGGTATCAATTTGATCAATTCTTTGTAATGACAGGTTGAAGATGTACCAACCTTGAATCCGGTACAAAACATGGGATCACATAAAATTGTACAAATGTGCTTTCCATTATACCATTATGCAAGAATTTCTTTCAAGATATCAGTTGCAGTTTCCTCACATTGTTGTTGCTTGACCCTGGTACCACGCGTGAATATTATTGCGGTCGATTGTCACGAGTCGGTTGGCTTGGTCAGTGGCGACAATTTCCGGAACACACAAAATCAATTTGCCGAGCAACTACAAGCAAGCGATACGACGTCGGGTCGCGGCGTCCTCCCCCATCGCAGCTAGTTTACACGAGGCCAGCCGACGCGGCTAGCTGACTACCGGTTGCGGGCGGCAAAGTCATATCTGTCGCACATAAATCTGACTAATTCCGTTCACTGTATAGACACACTTTCCTCAAGGGACTGACTAACGTCGCACGAACGGACGTAGTGTCCCAAACAACTGGGAGGACCAGAGTAGACCAGCTCGGAGCATGAGCTTGATCCCAATCTTGGAAGATTGAAATGGTTTGCAGCTTGATTATGCTCCAGAGAAGAACAGAAGAACGAGGGAAGCTTTGCAGCAAATATTTGAAGTCTGTGAAATCTGGGATGATTGAGTGCTACAACAAGGTGTAAAAGGGAGTGAAGGTCATGGGTCGTTCAGGAAGATGTTAGAAAGTGAATGCCTCATTAGTTAAAACGACCAAGTTACATATTTGAATGATTCTCTAGGGAGTTTCAAGCATGTGGTGTATAACTAGTTAACTTCCATATCGCTCCTTAGAAGATCCTGTTTTATTCCAAAACACCGATCCATGAGGTCCAACGTCTAACCACATAGCATTAGTTAATAAGTTTTTTCGGAGTGGTAAATTCCAGTACCTCCAATTTCACTCCAGAATTACTGTTAGAAAGGGTATGCCCATATCAATTAAATAATAATATTTTGGGCAAGAAGAAAAATCCTCAAAATATCTCTACATATTTCCTCACAGTATTTGTCTATAGCCAAAAAGACAATTCTCCAAATACCACAAACAAAGCAATTCCCAATACACTAGAGATAACAGAGATGATCTTTGCCATAGTATCATGCCTCCTGTCCCACATAAGATCACTCCATAGAGCATCCACAAGAGTCCAGGTTAAAAGGTTCAAAAATAGAATAAACAGCAGCTAACAGTACCCAAAATGTCCCCACGCCAGTAAAATATGAAGCTTTTACATGTCCCCAGCACACACAAAATATCCCTAGCCCACAGGTGTGCTCCAATATTGCCGAAAAACCTTTTCAAGTCAAAAGCCACCCAACTTGTAACAAGCCAGCCAGAAACACTTTTATGAGCGTGCTGCGGTTACTGCAAGCGCAACTCCTCTTCACCGCTAATTCCGCCCTGTGAATAATTAAATAGTTTTAAGTGTATTTAGCGTTGGAGTGCAGAAGGGCTGGATGCGCGTGTAGGTTTATACATTTGCCCATGCGCGTACGTTGGACGTGCTTCTTTGTGGCGAGACGACCGTGCGCCGTTAATGGCATTGGGTACTTAAGGAGAGGAAATATTTTCCACCGCACTTTTCTTAGCATAATTTCACTGCCGACCCACGACTGTGCAGTGAACAAGGCACGCTGAAGAAATTTAGTCATTGCAAGTGGTAATTTTTACGAGCGGATGAAATTATGAAGAAAACTGCGCACAAACTGGAGCGAATTTAGTCATAACTTTACAACTTACATCAAACACACCTGTGGTAATAATATAAAAGTGCTTTGTTCATAAAATTCACTTTATGACTTTGGAAGTATGCGGATTGCACTTAGCAACTCGAATGAGTAAACCAAGTATAATAAGGTACTTATTAAAAAAACTAGATAACAAATTAATTTACACCAAGTGAATTAATTTCTACACTTTGATAAAGAGTACCAGATAATAATTAATTACTCATTCATATTACGTATTACATAGTTGGTTCTAAAACTTACTTTCAATATATATAGAGATAGCTCAAAGCTTTCAAGAGCACAAGTGTTAGGTTAATCGTAATGATAATAAATACGTTTACAAATCACTGAATATCGACTTTGGATTCGATTATGTGTGTACAATGCGTATCTACGAGGCTCTCTTGACTTAGCAATTACCTAATGTAGGCGAGGGCCGAAAATCCAGCGCGGAAAGCGCGGAACAGCGAGGGACGCAACTACAAAGCTCGGGTCCAAAGGGTGACGTTTGTGTTTGCACTGGCATAATTGTCAAGCAGGAGGCAAAAGCAGAAATTCACCGCCCCATCATGGAATGATCAATTTTTGTGTGCATTAATCCTAATTAACTGGGAATATTTTCAAACAGTCATCTATGCATCTATTCAAATTACATAATGAGTTAATTGAGTTTTAGAGCTTATAGAGGATAATATATTGACTATTTTTTGCAAAATATCTAATTGTAAATCAAGCATCAAGAGAGTGTTTTACAGTTAGGTTAGGTATTTTTGAAGGTTAGGAGTCTGATGGAAATAATGAGTCAGATGAAATTTATCAAATTATAATTCCTAGCTTTGTAATAATAAATTATTCTACTTGTATTCTTAATAGTGTATTGGATTTAGGGATATTTAGTTGTGATAGAAATTCGGTATATTGAAGAGAACGCAAATTATCTTTTTAGGTTAAATCACACTTTGATAGTAATTTGTTCTTTATTATTAATTTAATATCATTACAATAATATAATTGACAGTCTTTTTTGCATTAAATATATATATATAATTTTTTGGTTGAAAATATTTCAAATATTTCAAAATTTAAAATCACACCTTTTTAGATCCACTGTCTGTTTTAAGTTTTCTAATAGAAACCACAGCTGTATAATGCGTTGTAAATAGTCAACGTTTCCTTTATATTGTGATTTTGGAGTGTTCAATTAGTATTTGAGATTCTTTTCAAATATTTCGAAACATCCACTGGAATGGACCTTCTTTTGAAGATGGAGTGTAATCTTAAAGCAACAATTGGATCCATCCAAGTACTTGTATAAACCTAAAATGTTTGTTTACATATGGAAAAATAAAAAAGAGTTGGGTGGCGGTGGGAGGTGGGGGGAGAGAATGGGTAAATTTAGTCAACTTTTATTTCTGGTTAAACTCTAAAAATTGATTAAAGTAAAAATGGAGTAAATATGTAATAAAATAGGAGGTTCTGTACCATTTAAGATCATATGAAATATTTATAATATTCTAATGAAAAACATGTCAAATATTTCAAAATTTAAAATCATACATTTTTGAATCCACTATCTATTTTAAATGTTCTAATAAGAATCATAACTGTATAATAAGTTTGTAAATAATCAAAGTCCAATTTTACACCATGATCCTTCCCAAATATTTCCAAACATCCACCGGAATCTTGGATCTTGTTTTAAAAGTGGAGTATATAACCTTAAAGCAACAATTGAATCCATTAAAGTACTTATATAAACCTCAAATTTCAGTCCACAATTGGAGGAATAAATAAATAAAAGAAAAAAATAATTAAAGTAAAAAGGGAGTAAATATGTAACAAAATAGGAGATTCTAACCTCTATCTAAAAAAAAATAATTAGTGGAAATGAATTAAAAACAAATCCCAAAGCAGAATATTAATTTTAAAAAAAATTAAAAATGATAGACATTAAATTTTGTTGCAATTTTTATTATTTTATAGAAGACCTCGTTTAAATGTTGCCATAACACTGATAACTAGAGTTAATCGCACGAGAAACATTACACTAATAAAATTCATGATCGCCCCTTATTTTTTGCTCCCTTTGAGTGTGAAACTCTCCATTCTTGTCAAATCGGGCCATCGACTTACGTTCTCAATCGAAAGATTAGTGAATGCGCTCAGCGAATTGGAAGAATCGACCACATGTTTTACCTTCAGGCCGTATGCAGGCAGAGCTTAGTAGAGCTTTAGGTGTATGCGCTGGCTCGAGATTTTTCACATTCGATGCACAGCATTAATGCAATACCCACTTAATTTGCCGATGGAGTGTTTTATGACATCGAACGTAAATATACATGAGCGAACTCAAGTACCAACAGAAGCAGCATCAACAGGGAGCCATATGTTGCTTGTATGGACACAGATAAAGCGTAAAACTAGTTGCGCAAAGCGGAGCTTTTCCTTCAATCTACATTCTGCGAGTATCTTTACAAGAGTCATAATTTAATTTCACGATGAAAGTGTTTACTTTGACATTGCAAATTATGTGCATTAGGTCCGCAATGATTTCATTTCAGAGATTAATTCAATTCATTCCTCTCATTTGTCAGACTTTGTGATTATCATTTATTGAATTTTCAACTCAAATGGATTTGGAACAGTAGAGTCAACTAGACTGGTTGCAAGTCTTTCATTTACCTTCTACTTGTTGGGACTACGATTGTGATTTGTATATTCAGATTTGCATTATAAGATTGTCAGTATCAATAAATGTGGTCCTTGGACTTGCTTGGGTTCACTGCTGGAGCATGAGGAGTAAAAGCTGTTAAGCAAGGGCCGATCCGATATTTGAAAGAAAAGTGCTCTGATGTCCTTTAGGAAGGGAGCAGTAGAGTGTGCCACGTTTAGGGCTATGCTCGTAATGTTGAGGAGCTGTGACTGAAACGCAGACGCTGCAGAGCTTATGATTATTGAATTATGCCATTAACAGACCCTTCCGAACCCGAGAAGTGGAGTAAAATAGAGGGATACAGCTTTATCCAAGTGTATGGAGGAATTCGATTCTTCAGTTTCTCCGAAAAATATTGCATAGAAAGAAGAAGTATTTGCTTGACGAATTTATACGATATTATTATTTGAAGCATTGTGAGGTTATGTACACAAGCCTAAGATGTTTTTTAAGAGAGGGCGTTCTTTTTTTTTTTCTAGGTTATGACCATGTTTCAAAATTAATCGGAGAGTATTTTGAAATAATTCCAAGACTAATATGGATTGGATTTGCTTCTGGTGTAATCGAGGTTAATCATCTAGCTCCGTAGGTCAGTTGGTAAGGTGGTCTGACTGGTATTCTAGTAGCACTGACAACGAAGCATACATTTGGGAGACACTAATTGGTACCCTCCTGAGATGATAAGAGACGATGGTAGTTGATGCAGTATATAAAGTAGAGGATGAGTACGGTGTCGGTATCCGGTATGAGTAACAGTACGCTCCAAAATGATAATAATTAGGTTTAGAGTAATTTAGTATTTGAACTGTATCTTGGTACTTGCAGTATTACTTCATAATTGGAATAAGAAGACGGAAGGAAAATGTCGATGTTCTTTTTACTTCCAATCAAGCTCCAAGGAGTGATTGGAGTAAAATTGGAAGCAAATTGGTACAAACTGTGCTGGTTGAGATGGCAACATTTAAAACTATTAATTATTCCTTTCTCAATTTGTATCATGCATCTTTTCCATCGAGATGTTGTTTTGATGATTCCTATTCACATGCTCATCCATCGGTCGAGTATATTTGCGCCCCATCATAGCAAAGGGAGTGTTGCGTGGACTCACCTAGGTACCGAAGCGCGACGGCGGCGTCACGCTCGCCGCACGCAGAGTCGCGTGGCCTGCCGACTTCTTCGCACACGTGGCGCCGCCTCCGCAGCCGCAAATTGCGAATTGTTATCGGAGCCCTGAGCGCGCTCGCACGCGCTTTCCCCCATCGGCGGCGACCGCGCACGCGCTCCCTCCAAGTGCACATTCGCGACGCGGTGTTATTGATAGTTTTCATTCAGTTCATTATCCGGTCACGTGGCTGGCGATGGTTGTGTTTATTGAATCCGCAGGCACTGCGCAATTATGTAAAATTATCCACAGCAGCGCTGTGCCCCAAACACACCGATCGTCATATGTCTTCCGTGAGGGATGCAACCACGTGCTGGATGTAATAATGCGTGAGATCGTAATTAGGCAATTCACAACGTGTCGTTCGTTTTACAATATTTGGCACATTGTGTGCGCATTTGTATAAATAGAGATGTGTTTTTTTAATCACTTAAAATGAGTTTTCATTGAAACTAATTCAACGCCAAATGATGATTTCGAAGCGTACATTGCAAAAAGCACCGCTTTGGTAATTACAACGTGCGCTTATTAACGATCCAGCGCAATGCGAAATTGTGATAATTGGCCTGAATTGAAATTTTAATTAATATAAACTTGTTTTTATACCACAATATAATTATCAGCAATTTCACACCATCAGATTGTAAGGATGAAGCAACATTTTTTCACCCCAGCATGTTAGCATTGAATTTGAACCATTCCTACTTAATCCCAGCCACTACTTACGCCCACACATCCTTCTTTTATTGCGCCTATGCAAATATGACTTTTTCAAACATTTCGCCCCATGCATATGTGTGGATTAGCGTCAGTTTACACCACATCGATAATCCAGTGATGTATAACGCCCGAATGTTCTTATGACGCGCGTGTGGGGTGCGAGGAAAGCGACGAAAGTAATATGGCTGGTTGGACACGCACATGAAGGGATGGCTGCAAAGTGCGGAGGACTCAGTGAGCCTGTCTTGCACAAACGATAGATGGAATAAATGGTGGAAATACAATTGCTACCAACTTCCACCCTCTACGGCTGAAATCTCTCTGGGTAGACAGCTAAAAGCCACGTACTGAATAAATTCACTGCTAATATAAGTAGATTACGATAATCATAATGTGGCGACATGTATAATCAATATTATTATCGTGATTGGATGTGCAATCTGTGCGTAAAGCAACCAAATGTCACAAAAGTGGTGTACCCGGAAAAGTAGACATATATACGGGGGCAATTATTTTTTAAAACGAAATATGCTTTGACTAGGTTAACATTTTCACTACAACATTGTAGTGTGTAATGAAACAACTCGAATTTTTTTTGTTTTATTTTTCACTTTATTTTTAACACAACATTTTGTTGCATTTTTTGCAACAATTTAACTTGTATGAAATAATTTGTCAATTGATTCTAATACAAGTATGGTATTATTTCTTTTTGGTGTGTTTTGAAAATATACAGAGTAGTAGCTATCCGGAACAATAGATGGCGTTAGTAACCTTCTCTTACGTACTGGATCCATTGTGGGTTTATAAGTAAATCAATTCTGGTGGTTAGGTTGGGCCGGTAGCGGTGACAAACATACTAATTATTCTTATAGATTCTAAAATTATGCTCTACATACACTTGCTTATTTAGTATACTAATTTAGAAATTAAGCACAAAGAAGAAAAAAACGTGAGAAAAAAAAATCGGTAATACAAAATAATTTCTCACTGAATTTAATATTGTTATCATTGCATACTTATTGTTAGTTCAATTACCTCTGCCACAATCAGAGCAAAGTAAATGTTTGCACTAAATATTTCTACAGATTGTGCATGTATAATTTATCTCTAATACAAAGAAAAACATAGCTGATAATAGTTCAAATATTGACAAGAAATAACATCAGATGTATTACAAGAGCGTTGGCTTCATAATAAACCTGTACCGCACACAAGCCCTCAATCAGCATAATCGACACCGAAAAAATTACTGAAAGCTACGATCAGTCATGGTTTTCATGTTGCGATAAATCACAACTGGCGCAATTTGTCAGCCCACCGAAGATATTAATATTGATAGTTCCCGATGTTTGTTTTTCAGCACCGCATCTATGCGGTCCTCCTGGATTAGGGCTGCTCATTCGCATGATAATCGCATGTGGAGAAAGCATTTGTGCTTAGTCCAAGCGTTCGTACTATTGTTCTACAATTCGTTGCATTTGTTAGACTAGGGACGTTAATAGCACACCAACTTCCTGCTCGCAGCAGGAAGTAGAAATAATTTCCTCTTGACTATTGACCGTTATTTCACTCACATTGCTTCGTATCAATTGCTTCCAAAACCAAGGCTTTTATATTCTTCTTGTGTGCGTGGATAAGTCGTTGATCTAGCAAGAGCTGGTTTTATACAGGACCAGGTCTATGAGGTTAAGGTCTATCTGAATCAATATTACCAAACTGGGCTCGATTGAGATTTACCCTTGGAAGAAAATTAATCAATTGGATGCTTGCAACTTGAAAACAAATAGATGTACGATGAGCGGATGTAAAGCGGAATGGTAAATTGGAGTAAAAATGTTCAAAGCAGTTAGAATACTTAATTGATACTCCTGCCATCATCCCGATTTAATTCATTGCTTCAACCAAGGCGTGACCCTTGTAGTCAACATTTTTTCACTTTCACACAGGTGCCGCCACGTTGATATGACATTTGATCGACACATAGATAGCCACCGAGCGATAGCATCACCTACTTTGGACATGTGCATTGTTCAACACCAGTTACAAGCATAACGACTCACTCTCCTCGTTTTGTTCCCTTCTGAAAGCACTTTCTTACCTTACTCCACCTCTTGAAAGTGTTATGAAGCAGATCAGGAAAGGGAAAAGCCAGATGACGAATGAGAAATCCTTCATTTGCCTTAAAATGGTTTACCTGTTTAACAGCACAGAGTCCTTAATAAAACTTGATAATATGAACTTGACCAGCATTTGTACGGTGCGTTTACAACTTCTGGGAAACATGCCCAAATATTTTAATCACTAGACCAACTCAGAAATCTTTTATTGATAGACGTTAAATTTTAATTCCACACAATGCTAGATTTACTAGCTGGAGAGTATTAAGTTGCATCGGGAAGACATGGACATGTAGGAGACTGTAGTGATTAGCTGCAGACAAGAAAGTGGGGATTGTAGTGCGAGTTAAATTTAAGATTTCCACAAGACGGCTGCAGGGAGCAAAGCAGAGAAAACGACATTAAAGAACGTCAGTTATTTATGGTATGTGCAGTGGCGCCAACATATTATCACCCGCGAATGATATGACTTAACATATCATAATAACTAGAGGGACACAAATCGAAGGATGAAACAAAGCTCATCACATTGCTATCAACGCATTCGGATAAGGAGACCACCCAATTAAACCAGGACCAATTTTAAATAGAATCTGATGATTAATTTTGAACGATTTTTTTCTTTTGGACTTTTTTTTTGAAAATTTCTGAATAAATGTTTCAGAATTCTGTTATTTTGTACACCACTAACATAGAATTGTTATAAAGCACATTGAGTAAAACAAAAATCCCACAAAGAGATCTTTTTTTGATAAGAAAAACTTGCTTAAGACACTTAGATTCAGAAAAAAGCGGAATTAATTAAATATTGATGATTTTCCTTGAACAGATACTTTTCTTTTAACTAAGTATATCCATAAAGATGGAAATATAGTAAAAAACAAAAACATAACTGGGTTGTTTAAAAACTAATTGTAATTTAATTTTAATATTCTGTGTTGTTGCAATAAATACGGATCTTTTAATTCAAAGACAACTTGTTCATCACATTGAAGCAGTGTTTTGACCTTTAAATAAATATCTGTAAAGTAAATGACTTTATTTTATTCTCTTATTAAATATGAGAAAATTAGAAAATGTTTTCCCTCAAAATAAGTCAGCTGCAACAAAAATAGTTCTCAAAATTAAATTTACGAGTATAACGTTTTATTGTGTTTGATAGTATTGGAATGTATTAAAATGGAATGCAGTTCAATCTACCCCCTCTCTCTCTACCCCCCCCCTCCTCCTCCTCCTCCTTCTTCTCTACCAGCAAAATAAAATTAGTCGAATATTTTTAATATTACCTAAATACTAGATTCTTTTGAATAAATCTATTTGGATTATCCACTTTATATTGCCAAATAATTTCCCTGCAAATCCTTCATCAATATCCCACTTGCAGTTGCTGGTCCATCCATTTTCCGCAAGCGCAATGGGCAGGAATGTGCAAATCGCAATAGATTAGAGTGCAATCGGCTATTGTGCAACGCGTGGAATTGAAAATCTATATCGTGATTACACTTGTCGCATAATAGACACCAATACCTTCCCCCAAGAGCAAGTTGCTATAGGATAGAAAAACTGTCCCCTGTAATCAGCGCTCTGGTGCAACCCAGTAGACTATGCATACGCCAAGACCTCCTCCTGCTGGTGCCGCAGCACAATAGCACACTTGTCATCAGCGGAAAAACACCCCAGATATGTTCTGCAGCATGCCGTGGCAGAGAGGGAATCTGTTTGAAAGCAGTGCCGTGATTAAAAGTTGATCGAAACAAGCGACATAAACATCAACAAGAGAGTGCGTTAATCGGATGGCATTGTTTTGCAATTCAGCTATTCACATAATCACAGGGTGAGTTGACATTGTGCACGGAATATAAGTAGTAATCATTTCAATACAAACTTTAAGGTTAGGTTAGGTTAGGTTAGGTCTGTTTATGAATCATCTACAATTGGCGAAGGTCACAAAATGCCGACATTTTTAGCATTCCATCTTTTAATAGAAAGCCAGTTTAGTATCCAATGCAGAAGAAAAATGAAAACAAGGCACATACACAGTATCTGGCTTCTGAGTACTATACGATAGCAATAATTCCACTAACATTTATATTTAGATGGCAAGCGTGTCGTCAAACAAAGTCATATGTCACACCGTGTGCGAGTGGATTTTTTATGGGCTTTCCTCATCACAGGGTTGCCACCCGATTGCCTATATTGTCCTAAATGTGTCTTTCTGTTAATGCACACGTACGTAACCTTGTGTGGTGCAAGTTATCGATGAAGCCATGGTGTAGAGGTACGCGCTAGAGATATTTCCGTACTTGTATAAGTGGCAAGCGTGTATAAATTCACGACTGGATGCTTTTAACGTACTAAAAATAAAGCCGCATTATGTGCACCACTACCACTCCTTTTTATCACATTTACTACAAAAGTAGATTATCTTTTATACTTGCCGCCGTACGAGTCACGCGGTGTGAGATCTGTCGTTTCGCTCTTTCAACTTTTCGGCTTTTCATCTGCGATTCAGATGCAGAAAATCCTGCCAACTGCAGATAAAGTATGAGACAAGTGACACACTCTGATACTCTGAGCAAACTTTTTGCATATTGTACATTGTACCTTTGGTTATAAATAGTGAATGAGAGTTAAAAAGTTCAAAATTATTTATTCACATCAAAAGAAAAATTAGAGTATGATTTTGATTGAAGTGGCATTGAAAATTGTTGTGTGTTGATACAGTAGAAGATTTGGTTAGAAATTAAGTTTATCAATTAGATTGTTTTTGTTTAAAATGAAGATTTCAAAGTTTCTAGTCATTTTCTAGGTAAGAAACTAAATTAAGTGCAAGCATTAGATTGTAGATTGTACTATAGAAAAAAAGTTTACATGCTGAACGCATCAATAAATTGCAATAGATTAAAATATGAATTTGTTTAATTGACAATTAATGAAATAACTTTAATTTTCAAAAAAATTATAACCTAGTAACCTGTACTTTGTCGAAACATGTACAAATAATACTGTAGGTTTATGAAAAAAGACATTTGCAAGAACTCAAATCACATAAAAGGTATTATACACAAATATTGTTGATGTGTCATTAGTACTGTCGTGACTATTGCGACATAATTGTCAACTTTACGAAATTACTTCGAACATATCCGAATTGCAAGCCGAACTGAAGTGACAGTCAAACAGTTTGTTAACATTCATTTGTTCACTCGATTGTTTTTCTATTTGATATTATATGCTTACAAATTGTTGCTTAAATAAAAAAAACTAAGAGAAAATATAGAAAATATTGAAACAACTAAATAATAATTAAAGCAAAATTATCTCACACTGCCATCTATGATGTATATATTTTTCAGCATTTTATTTTAGTGGAAAATATAAAAATATGAGTATATATAAAATATATATAGTGGAGTAAGGTCATAAACAATTATTTTTGTAATTTTTATAGCACATTACTAATCCTTAGTACATATTGTATTGAGTTGTGTTTATTTTGACATCAATGAAATGTGGAAGTGAAACTAGGCAACACACCACACACGTTTTTATGACATCAAATCCTCAGGAAGTGTCAAACTAATTTCAATGCAATACATATCAGACACTTCGTAAACAAGATCCACGTAACCCTATGCATATTATCATTGATTTCTGTTGATTAGTAATCATGAGCACAATATAATATGATGTTTAAATAAGGATTATAAGATCTTAGCCTCTCCACCATACATTAATGTACAGGTGAGTTTAATACATTACCAACTCTTAATATTACCATAAAAAATCATGAAATCAATGAAATTTATTGCGCTGTTCATCTCGATCACTTCAATGACTTGACTCCCCTTATATTCCAGCCACACTTCTTGCACATGCATCCCATCGACAATCAACACCCCCGGGCACAATCTGCACTCGTTTTCAATCATGCTTGGCAACATGCAACATTTAACTATAAATGCGAACAATGAACGAGCTGTAATTACACAGAAGAAGTCGGCACGAGTATTAAATGAACAACGCACAATTGATCTTGGAGTGCGTGTGCAACTATATCCCTGATTGTGGTTCAATACTTATTTCAAATGGCAATACAATTGGATTTCATTCAGGAGAGGCGAAATAATGCTATTAACAACTTCATACACCACTTCTTCATTGTGTATAAGTATAACTTAGTAGTAGTAGTAGTTGTAGTAGTAGTAGTAATAGTAGTAGTAGTAAGAGATAAAATTGGAAAAAATATATTTTAATTTTTCATAGTAAAAATTATTAGCATACATCCTCCACACTACAATTTTTCATCTACGCAAACTGTGAGCGCTGCATTTTCTGAATCTTCAGTATCTGCATGACAGTCATGCTACTCATGCTTCCGGTTGCTTTTACTTCAGTGGAGAAAGGCGCAAAAGAAAGATCCCAACGCGCACCCACTTCCAGTCCTTTCTCTGGATGCTTTTGGCAAAAACGATGCTATGCTGGTGCGTCAGAAGAAGACACATATACTTACATATAATAAATGGTTTCGTACAAATCATCTCCACACGTCCGATTCCTTTTGTGCCACGTTGATTTATTATTCCATCCGCGTGCATTATCGGATGTTTTATCCCTTTAATTGTTTACTGAATGCGTGTACCAATGCAAGCGAGTTGAATGTGTGCTACGTTCCTTGATGCACTGTTTTCCTTTAACCCGGAAGCATCGTGCGTGAATTATCGACATTAAGCACACTTGAAGAAAATATTATTGAAAAGCATGAAATTGTCATCGTCTAGAGGACGTAAATGAATACTGGTTGAAATAATTGGTGTATGCATAAAAATGTGTTAACCCCACGATCGGAGGGTGACTCTTGGGTGCATAAGTAGATTAAAGTTTTCCTCCTGAGTTTACCAGGTTGAAGATCTCATGTTGTGTCGTACTGAAGTCATTTATACTTGTAGGTGCTGCGTTTTTTCGCCAACACATTTTGCGTGGGTGGTTAGGCTATATCATGGTAGAAGAAGTGTTATGGTAAATATTGAATTTGTTGTTGTGCATTAATTAGATGAATTTATAGTAACGTGTTTTCTTTTCAAGCAGATCATAGATTTCTGCCTTGTTTACTTCACATCTTGAAGAGATCTTTCATATGACTAGAAAAATTCATTTAGTTGATAAATTTTCTTTTATTACTTACTACTTTTCACTGTTATTTATTTTCTACATACCAACCTAAGTTCACGACTATCTTTTGTCTACGTTAATGATGTATTGGTAGATGTTGGAAAACTCTCACATATGTTTCATTAATGCAACATGATTGAAATCAGGGCATGTCTATAATGCGTAATACGTAACCACGCATGAGCATGACGTGGAGAAAAATCACTCTCGTTTATTGCATCTAGTTATTCATGTATTCATGAAGCAGGCAAACTGCAACAGATTTGACTTTCTTTTGAGTCTTGTGCATGAATAAAATTGATACAGCCATACAAAATGTTAAAATGTTAATAAATAGAAGAAATACAACAATATTAAGAAAATCGGAATCCACGATATGTTCATGATAATTGCAATTGCCACATTGCTGCTTAAATTGTTCACACGTGCCGAGATTTGCAAGAATAGTGCTTTGAAAGTGTATAATCGATAATAGAACTTGAATACGTCGCAAATCGTCGACACGTGTCAATGCAAATAGCAAATATTGAACTGATTCCCGAGTGTCGAGTCGGAATTAATTTCTGGACTTGAAAACATTTGACACAGTCCACGAAGATAATACAAAGATATATGCACGTGTTGTATAATAAATAAATGATGAAGTTAATAAATCGATTTCATCAAATTCTCACTTTTCATATGATTTTTTTTAGGTTAAATCTAAATTTGTATGAATTAAATTTTGGCATTTGAGTTATTACACAACTTCCCGGATTTAGTTTTGAAAATTATTTTGGTTTATATCGTTCTTATAAATCTAAGATTTATTAATATTTATTTATAGATTGCAAACAAAAACATTGTTTA
>JAODGC010028936.1:19992-32648 GCA_027574925.1 Ecitoglossa quadriceps | reverse complement strand
ATTTTGGTTTATATCGTTCTTATAAATCTAAGATTTATTAATATTTATTTATAGATTGCAAACAAAAACATTGTTTACAAATGTAATCAATTTTACCAAATTGTATTTAGCAATGGATATTATTTTAATATTCCTTTATATTATTATACTGAACCAAAATAACGCCAAGGCCTCCGAATTCGTCAAGTAGTTGGATTTATCTCCAGGTTTCGAAGCCTTGATTCCTTTAGTGACCTTTAGTAGCTGGTGACCTTCACCTACCTGGTTCGTTATGGTTTGCTATAGTATGGTTTGTTAGACGACGGGAAGTCTACCTTT
The DNA here is from genome assembly GCA_027574925.1 of Ecitoglossa quadriceps. NCBI lineage: Eukaryota > Metazoa > Arthropoda > Insecta > Coleoptera > Staphylinidae > Ecitoglossa > Ecitoglossa quadriceps. Next base: position 32,330 of record JAODGC010028936.1, on the reverse strand, counting down.
TCTATGATAGTTTTAAATCAGGAATTCAGATATAGGTGTTTACAGTCGATGCCGATTTTAGGAAATGCGGATTGTTGGTCAGAAGCAAACCTGGAAAACATAGCCATAATTATAAATAAACCATTCGAACATCATAGGGTCCTTGTCTCTGATACCTCACCCCTATCAATCAATGATTGCTTGGGTACAATACACAATTGGTATTGACGTAATGAAAAAAAACGACAATTTGCAATTATATGTTTAATAATACAATACCAAACAAAGGAACCAGTGGGGCCACCACTGCAATGTCAGCGTGGAATTTGTTTGTGGTCAGAGTACTTCTAAGCAAATTAAGCTTTAGTTTTACAGATTAACCAAAATTTACCTGTTAGACATGACTTTGAATTATATTTACTTGGAACTAATTTCTCATTACTTTTATGTGTATAGAGTCCTATAACTTTATCATAGTTGTACTCTGTATTATTTGACTTCTAAAAGACATTGTTAGAAAGTCTAACGCTTCATATGCAAATTTCTAAGTGTTTTTCAACTAAGAAGACAATAAAGTAATAAGTATCTACAGGTACTAATTGATTGCCATTTAAAAGCTCTATTCAATTGAATTCAAGCCCGCATCCTTCTATTGAAATGAAACTCGGAAGTTACAAACACCTGAGCTAAGTTCTAGTAATGAATAAAAATATTCAAGCTAGTACTCACTTCCCACTAGTTGGGAAGCAAGTGTTCCAACAGAAGTCTGTGAAGTGAACAATTTAAAAGTGTAACGAACATTAATGAACCTGTGTGCAAGTGCAGCCGGTGGTTTCTCACGCTTTCGGAGGAACAAGTCGTACTCACATCCGATCGATGGCACATCCACTTTTAATACATACTAACAATCAACCAAATTCCTTCCAACTTCCAGCAATGAATACTAAGGAAAGTAGCGGACGTTCAACGGTCAATACAACATAATAGTTCATTAAGTTGAAATTATGCGAAATGCGTAAGAAACTTCATTCCAGTTTAGAAACCCTAGGCTGAAGACATGAGGGTGGAAATCTACGAAGCACTTTCTATGACATACCAATTGGAGTATTTGAATGTAACAGATAATCGCAGGTGGGCAAACTATTGAACACCTGAGTTCCCAGTAGTAGTAGTAGTAGTCAGTATACACAGAGTCAAGGGAGGCATGGTTTTGACTTGTTTATGAGCCCCCCTACAACATAATTATTTCATCAGTTTATTAATGATGCAATCTATTATATTGCTTTGTGTTGGCAAGATGATATCGAGGAGTTTGTTTTAATGTTTAACACTTAGTAAGCAGTGTGGAAACGCTCATCACTTTTGGTTCGGGGCGTCGCAAGTCCTGTGGGAAATCTTTTGAAAAGGAACACGGATTCTTATTGAAACTTCATTATGCTAGAGTTTGTAGCTTTTAGAGGTTTTCAAGGAATCTAAACGAGTTGAAAGGAGATTTTATCATCAAATGTGTTGGGCACACACATCTTAACCAGAAACTGTAGGTTCATTGCTGGATCCTCTTTAATCACACCACCAAATTTTCTATTCAAGGGAAACAATCAAATTGATATTCTTAGCCAATACGAAATAAGTAACTATAAGACACTATACGAAATGTATAATTTTGGTATCTTCTTGAATGGATTTCATTACAATTAAAATTCGAAATGTTCTTTTTTCCGACATTCTTGAAGAAGAGAAAAGTGTAACCATTTTGATGAATCTAGTGGTGTAATAAACCGTGTTGAAGTACTGATATGAAGTGGCTGATATTCAATTCAAGCCCAATGTTTTCACACTTTTGTCTGGAAAATGGCCAAATAAAATTACAACATAAAGAGTACGTATTTTTCCACTAATAGAGTAGACACAAGTGGAGGTTGCTATATTCTTAGTCGTATGAAATATGCTCACTTATGTCAGGGAGGTAGTTGTAAGGGATGGATGCGAAAACCTGTAAACCTGTAATATAAGAGTTATCGCGTTACAAGATACTAAAGACCAAATTCAGTTGCATGCCTTGCATGATTTGGAAAACAAATAAAACATACAAAATGAAGTAGATTGCAAATTGCAGCTATTTATGATATAAATTGAAAATAGAAAATATAAGTAAGTAGCAAGAATAATTATGAGCGTTCAATATTTTCTAGGATTATCAAGATAACATTTGAGTAATATCAATGACTGCATATATGTTTGAAATGTAAATAAGGATATTTCATTTGAGCGCGCGCAGAGGAAGTGCACGAAGCACGCGAAGAACGAGGAAGAGAAAGCCGACGGCCGCACGAACTGCTGCGGTTTGCGCCCTCTGCCATCCACGCGGGCGCCACCCTATGCCACCACTGTTACCGCCCGCTATCCATTACACATATTGCCTGCCGCCCCCAATTCTGACGTCAAACACAGGAGTGCACTAAAGCGATTTGCATTTACGCTGCAATGCAGGACTGATGAATTTGTAACAATTAACATAATAGCGAAACTATAAAATTGAGCATTATTTCCATCTATTTGAAATTCTTATATTTTAGTATAAATACCAATGACACTATCGGCTATAACATATAATTTCGTTCTTCAGCTTCAGTTCTAAAGCTTTAATCTTGGCAAATAAATACAAAGACTTGGTACAACCCTGTCGCTTGTGCAATGTATCTTTCTGTGCGTTTCGTGGATCACGCCGTTTCTACCCTTTTACCGCGATGAGATATCGATTGCAGTGACGTAACGCAGGTACTAATGCGTCCCAGGGCATTGTCACTACGTTCTCTTCATGGGGATGATACATATATGATTTTCAAAGCAAAACTTACTTACTCTTTCTTTCTCGTACTTGAATTGTCTAACAATGGAGATGTGATACCCTGTTGCCATTGTCTATCAGTATCCTAATGTGTCAAGGTGATCAAATGATAGAAGACTTATGCAACCTGCTAGAACAAATTGCACAGCATAAGTTGCGAATGATAATGGTAGTTACTTATAGTAGGTTTGTTTATTTATACGCCACGAAAACCAAATTCCTGCAACACAACACCAATGGCATATTGTTGCTCTGCAAGTGCATAACAAATAGAGAAACGTGTGCGGATATACGCGATGCAAATTTAGCCGTTTGTTATTCCTAAACTGCCTGCAATGGGAAAAGCAAGTAATACACATTGTCAAGTGGAAAAAATTCCACGCTGTAACAACAACGCTCACGGTAAAATGAGAGAAAAATGCACGGAAATCTGACAAACATTTGAAAACAAAAAAAAAACGCGTTTGTTTACGTTTTGCAAAAATATTCCGTTTTCACATTTTCCCCGTTTTATTTTATTATTCACGAAGAAAAATACTCGGCACGAAATGAGCGCGCTTAAATTTGAAAATAGAAACGTCAGTCAATCGATTCGACGCACTCATCAATTCACCATGAGGTTTGAGATTTATATTATCTCAAAGCGTGGAAAATGTTCATTTCCGGACGATTTCACCCAACGCTCGCCCACAATCGCCATACAATCAGTCAAATATTCACCAACGTTCACTCCTGCAAGATATTACATCCTGTATTCAGCTGCTTTTTATGTATTAGCCAAGTTTAAAATCCAATTCAATGCGTAATTTCTGCATTTAATGCCTTTTGTTCGTGAGCCATTGCGTTGCGTTCCTTTCACTCCGTATTTATTGGCACGTGTGTGTATATTTAAATTCAAAATACATAAATTCTCTGCAGCGCCGGCAATTTTCCTCTTGGCGTAAAAGCACCGCGACGCCGACGTGGAGGAAAAGGCAGAGAAAAATGTGTGTGTACAGTTGCGAGCTGAAAGCAATATGCGATGCTTGCACTGGCACTGCGTGGAAGAGGGACTGGATCCCCTATGCTCTTAGCGCTAAGTGCTTGTGTTAATCTGCTCCCCGAAAAACCACCCTCTGTTATTTTACTATTTCGAAAGGGCCCAGACGAGAGCACAGCTAAATGTGTCCTGTGTCTCCACATCTCACCGAGCCCAAGCCCAAAACAGAAGCACACGAGATGCGCAGAGAGACAGACGCTCTTCCTTTCCTCCGCCTTTGGCACGAAGAGAGTTGTGAGCGTAATTCGGGTATTTTTCAGCAAATCCTGAACTAAAAACACAAGTTTGGCGAGAATATAATTTATTGACAAAAATATTAAGTTATATATCAGATAATCACATATCGAGTCACATTTAAATATTATCATAACCAGTTATGAATAATTTAGTATTAAGTTATTCTTCTCCAACCTATAGCTGCTCTGTTTTCGATTATATGTAAAATCTTTTGAGATAAACAAATAATTTCATGCCAACATAACGAATACTAAAGTACAAAAATAAAATAGCATTAATTTATGTCTGCAAAATTATCTAATAGGCAAATGCATGTTATTTGATAACTCTACGCCAATTTGCAGCTAAAACATAAATCTCAGCAGGGCAAATCACAAAAGTAAGTGAAAAATGTTAATGCACCTAATAAATTCCAAACTCGCACAATCAAAATCAATGTGCGTCATACTGTTCCTGTCCTATTGTGCAATTAATCAATGCGTCACCTGCGCCATGTTAAGTCCTCTTCGCAGGATGGTAAATTGCACAAATCCGCCGAGATGCAAGCCGAGTAATAATTTACTCAAGTTCGCCGCCGATATCTTAACGCTGGATGCGTTAATGTAGACATGTGCGCGTCTAGCCACTAATTAGTCTTAAGTAAAACAAGATTAATTTGTAATTTATTTGCACACGTTGTAAAGTTAAACGCCGGATAAGTTGGTATTCATAAATACTAATGCTCGATTGCGCTAAATGTCAGGCGTATATACAAAATAAAGTGGTAATGAAAGAAACTGACGAAATCGTTGAAGCTAATTAGGCATAATTGCTTAGGCTGGCAATTTGACGTGCAAATTGGAAATCATAGAACTCTACGAAGTAGAGATTTTCGAAGAATATGCGTTTTTTGGCCCAAACTTAAGCGATTACCATGGACCACAATTGATCTTGAAATTAATTTGAATATTCAACGTGTTTGAGAAGTTTTACCAGTCGGTTGTCCTTTCCAACATCGGACTGTCTAAACTCCTCTAAGATCTGCAAACAAATTAAGCACATAAATGCATTTTTTTTTTCTTGCCATTTGGAAACTCTGATTTGTCAACACAAACTATTGAGTTGCCTTAGCACCAAGCACAGAGTCCATTTCGAGCGGAGCATGCATTTTGCAAGAATAACTTAAAACCGTACCTCATAGGAAAGCTCCTGCTTCAAAATAGCTGTAGTATGAGAATTGCCAATCGTACATGCTAACAAAGTCGGATACAAGATCACCGACAATGTTTGCACTGAAAAGTATGGCATTGGCAGCGAATACAACTGTTGCAAGACCGATGGTGGTTGGCCACTCACCAACAACATCTATAAAACATGTAAAACACAAATAATTAATTGATCATAAGCCGTGCGTTCATACAATAACTCATAACTTATTCGTTCAGCTATAATCCACTTTTCACAACCATCACCATGAAGGTGGATATTCCCTTAACTAAATTGAACCAGAGTGATTCCAGCTTTGATAATCGAAATGGCAGTACATAAACTTTTTTCATATTTTTATGCTAATGTTTTATTCAGCACGGTATTAATCAAGCGTCACGCACGGAGCGCTAAGGTAGGTGCTCAGCAAGCAGGCGCCACTTGCTCATTTATTAATAAGCCACGATGCAGCAGTACTCAAAGATTGCACCACATGATTAGATTGCATCGTTTTGTAAGTTGATGTAATTAAAGACAACATTTGCAGAAATTATTATATTGTTGATACGTTAAGCCAATGCTCGTGATTTTTATTGCTCCGAATGTCCTAGAGATTGCTGCATTGATTGGCGGCCATACTCTCAGTTTATTTGCGTCTCGTCGAACATCAAAAGTACTAAATCGCAGGCGACGCGACGCTTCGTGTTGATTAGACGCTCGCCCGCGCCGATTGCCATCCGTTTAAATTCGACCAAGATGTCGAAGGGCACGCGGAGCGCTGACAAAACGACAAAGTCGAGTGAAGGATGCGATTCAACGGGTACCACCGCACGCCTGTCCAGAATATATCAAATGGACGAAGCGTTGTTTTTATCGCATTCGAACGCCGCATTCGGACGAGACCACATTCCTGGAGTCGCGCCGTCATTAAGATAACACGGCGCCACCGACCATCCACAATGCGCACAGACGTGCAGCAAGAAAACGCGCGCGCGATACTCAAATCCGTACGACAAATGCGAGCGCACGCTCGGACAAAACGCAACACGCGACTGAGAATATCACGCGACCGAGGCTGGGGACGGACATCCATATGGATGCCACCTTACCGAAAAAAAATTGTCCATACGCAATCAGCAGCAATAAAAACACCACCCACCTGGTTGTCGTAGTTTTCAACGGCAAAGTACCCTGTAACGTGTATGACCTGGTGCAGGAGATTGTCGTGGTACTGTGTGGATGATGCTGCTGCTATCGACTCCTTGCTGGCGTTTGTTGGAATAGCCAAGGTTGGAGACGAGCAGCACCAAATCAGGTGGCTGGCAATGTGGCGGAATTGCAGAGAGATACCCTCCGCTCCCAGAGCGTCCTGCGACAAGGAAATTAATTGAACTTTTCAATGGGATCTGTTTTGTTTGAGGTTGGCGATGATGTCGTAATATCCAATTGAAGCTCTACGACTTATTTACAGAACAATCGGTCTCAACGGTGCGCACCGGCCAGACACAACAGACGGGGCTATAATATCGCCAGTGAGTTTACCGAATTAACTCTGCACACAAACTACAAAGCTAATTTCAAATCGCGAGCAAAATGATTCAATTATACTAACTGGCTGCCAGCAGGCGGCGGTGGCGGAGATTCGAGCGGGAGCGCAACTACCGTGCAGCACAGCAGCAGTAGATTCAAGTTGATCCGTAAACAAGGGCGAATGCGGACGCATCATCATCCCGTTCAATTCCCAAATTCAAATAACATTTGAGCACAAATATTGAACAATGCAGAGTAGAAAGTTCGGTCCCGTTATCAAGCAACGGTCGTATATGAAAATTTCAATAGTTCAATAGTAGATCATTTTGCCTTATTATTGTTTCACAAAGCGGAATCTTTTCGGTAAAAAAAAAATAGTCCAATCCGTGAATGAAGAAATCATGGTGCCGCTATTTGTTTGGTGCACATATAAATCTCTCGGGAACCTCATCTGTAAGTAGAAAGCCACGCGTCTTTACCCCCCAGAGACCTGTCCCGAGTTTTCCATCCCGTTTCTCACGCCCAAGTTAACTAAGTAACTAGCCACCCTAGTTATAATCAATGCAAACCAACCCGCCGTGGTTTTCTTTTATTGATTATCTATTTGACGGCATAATTTGCGGTCGACCAGCAACCATAATCTCCAGACAAAAAGTGCCCGAACCTACCTGGAATTTGTGCAAATCTAACTCGGCAACTCTCCTCAAAAATTTAAACGTTGCAATAGCCAAATTCAAACATGCGGCTGGAATTATGGGCGGCGATTGACCATCGATCCTTGGCGCGGAGTCCGGCGGCAGCAGAGTACCATAGAGCATGGAAACAGCACCCATTAATTCAGTTCCATGCAAAGTCCCAACCTGAAAGATTCGGGGATATACAATTAGAGGAACATTTTTGTGGACACCAACGAAACGCACCAAATGAGTTGGATCGCACTCTTCGGGACAGTGATCCGCCAATGCTGCGAGGAACTCCAAGGCAGCAAGCAAGAAGGAGCATGCTGCAGGAATATCATGGACAGCACTGCGCACAGCCAGGCAACACTTGGAAAGTTGCTCCACGACCCCCAGACACACTGCAAAGCTGCAACAAGAAGCAGAGAGCACATTCGCTAATGTAATAAAGCAACAAAAAATAGCCAAGTCCTCACGTCCACACAAAAGTGGCAATCATTTGGGAAATATTAATCTTAATTTCGCACACATTATGGCACTGGAGCCATCATCTACGCGCTGCCTGTTTACAGAGCGCCTGGGGATAGTGTTAACCTAATCAGATAAAGAAGAGGTAACGCCGACGAGTGTGTGCGACCGCTCGCACATGCCGAGGATAATCGCGACAGGGGGTGTCATGCAGAGCTAACTAGCTATGGGTGATTATGGAGTGGCAAGAGACCCCCGGTGACGGTGAGTGCTCTCTTCCAGCACTTATCAGTAGACACCGCATGCAGGAAGAAGAAACGGCTTGAAAGTAGTTCCAATTTGGACTGCGAAAAGATACAACTGACGTGTTTTGTTTTTTTTTTGTTGTTTTTTTTTTCTTGCTCTTCAGAGGTAACCACTTAGCATCCTTTTTTATACTCGCTCGCCTTTACTAGTTTACATCGGAAGTTTCTGATTTCTTCCCATTGAGGAACACACTTAAAACGTGCGCAGAGATCGTAAATCATATTTTTATCAAGCGCCGGCTGGGATCTTTGCTCGCCTGGCAATGTTAAGTGGTTTGGGAAACTTTTTAGATTCCCAAACACATTCCCCGTTCCCGATTTCAGTCGGAGGCCGAAATGAATCAAGCCTCAAGTGTCTAGAGCACCGCACGCATGACTCGGTGGCTTTATGGATGGGGCTGTTTGGCGGATCGGCGCGGCGCTACAACAACCAACGGCGGCGAATGGTACGACACAACCGTTTGAGTTGTAGTGGTCGTTTATATTAATGTGTGTATGTGCGGCGAAAACAGGCGTCGGCGTCGGTGGTAATTGTGATGAATGGGCGCGGCGCTGCGTCCGCCGACATTCTAATCGAATTCATAACGCACATCGCAGTTGGCCATTAGCAGATTGCCTCAATAGCTACTGCTTGTAATTTCGTAGCGCAACATCGAAGAACCGCAAGGGAATGTAAATCGCTATCACATGGCCATCTACATGTCATATGCAAACAAAACAAACACTTAACAGCTTCAGCAACGAATGTTGATAAATACTCATTGAGAGCAGATTCGAAAGAATTTCAATTCCGGTCCAACGCGAGAGCAAGTGAGGACAATCACAGATGTCATGTCCCACAATGCGCGTTGATAATGCTGTCACTGCACACTGAGCTTGCATCTGACGGACTTCACAGTGGATTTTCGCAACATGTCGACGTTTTTTTGGGGGATGGGTGGTAGGCCAGCAGTGCTCCTAGCAGCAAGAGTCGTGCTGCCGACGATTCTGAAGTATTCTAGTGCGGGAGGACCCTCTGTGCAAACACGCCAACTAGAAAGGGCACTGACGCGCGGCAGATTCGACAGAAGCCAATGCGCTTCTTAACGCACGCCAACTTGCACCAGGTTATTCCACCCCCGAACCAATTCCAGAGCGCATCGCTGGTATATATAGCCACGACATGCATATTCGCTCGATTCTATATTGCAGCATATTCGTGACGCAGCCGGAAAGCTCTCGACGTGTTTGCACTGCTTTACGATGCGTGAACTAATTGATATTAGAGTATCGGCGATTATTATAGCACTGCCACTATTTGATTAGCTAACGAATCTTTCAAACGCACCAGGCTAATGCAACCAATACCAATGTGTGCCATTGTAAACAATTATGAATGGCGTGTTTACATGTGAATCAGCAGTAGTATTCACCATTTGGATGAATACGAAAGGCACATACATAAGGCACATGAAAAAAGGGATAACTCTTCTATTTTGTGGCAACAAATCCAGTTAGCATGCCTTAATTCCACTGATTTCCGCCACAGTAAAATGCAGCTTTTGTTTAAGGAAGCACGCGTTTAGAAACTTTGTCCAGTCGAGGCCAAGTTGGTATACCTTGCTATCTAGTCGATATGTCGAGTGCTCGACAAACGCACCTCGTCCCACACAAACAACAATCTGTGCAAACATTTCCCTTGTTCTGTTCTGCATTATACCGCCTGTTACTCGCTGCCAACTTTGCCTTCAAAAACTAAACTGGAGCCTTTGGATGATCAATGCCAATGTCACAGTTTGCCATAAAACGTAAATGAATCTTGTTCGAATTGTACAAAGTATCCTAATATGTTAACTGAAAATCAAAACATGTCAAAAGCTTTCTCATTGTTCGACTGGCTAGTATAATGTTTATATCGAATAACCTACAGTATATGATTGCAGAATGGTATACGTGTAGTCTGGTGTTTACGGTGTCAGTTATTTGATGCTCACAACCCTGCTAGAGCCAAGTATCCTATTACACAAGTGCACGCCCGGATAGTCATCCCTTCGGAAACTACGTACGCGCGCGGATGCAGTCCGGTTGCCTTTTCGGCATTGCGGCCGCCGCCAGACGTGCCCCAACAAACAAACTGCAGCCACGTCGGGCAAGCGGCGCATCTAGAAATGCCGAATGTTTGCCCGTCACAATATAGGTTAACTAAATAATCATCGTCCGTTGGGCGACAAGGTCTTACGGTGTACGATTACAAGCGCCGACGGAAACATAAACGGATCGGGTTGATGCCATTTTCCCCCCTACGCAAAATATGGCTGGATTCCACGTTTCATATTGGGATAAGCGGGCTGGGCGATACTTCTCGCAGTTCAGCTCAAAAGTTGTAGATTACGAAGACCTACCACGTTGTCTGTAGGCGAATTTGAATGTTTAAGTTCGCCAAGCAAAGTTAACCGATTCTTGAAATCCCACTCCTAACAAATGTTTTCCTCGTCAAACAAGCAAATTAATTTTAATGCGCGCCAGGCAGTGGCCTGATCTCGCCTACACCAGCAAGCATCCACCTAGTGGATTTTAATTTAAAATGATAATTATATATAAACAGGCGGCTTCGTGCGCTTTTAATATCATTTCGGGTAGTATACCTTCCGCACGCTGGGTTACACCCACGCCCACAGAAATGGCAAAGCCTTCCTGACAAGACGAGGGCTGCGGGCGCGGCGGCGGGCGTCGGCCGGAGAGCGCAACCGAGTCGAATATAGCTAAGATACAAAGTGCGAAGCGGCAAAGATAAACAAAAACATTAGCCTCGGAGAGCAGGAGGCGGGCGGAGCCAACCTCAAAACCTGGAGCAAAGTGAGGCAAACTTCATTATAAAATCAAGACTTGTAATCTCGTTGTGCATACACGAAACACGAACATGGAAGCGAGAAACACGCAGCGCATACTTTTCGGACCAACTGGTTGACTGACTGAGTCGAGATGCAGGTGGAGGTACGCGCGTCCTGGATGGAGAATCTCGCGCTTCTAAGTCCTCGTAAAGACTTGCCGACTAGATTTCCATTGTTTGTCTACCATCGCTCGTGATGAGCTGCACTTAAATGTGTACACCTCTGGCCAATGAAAAACCCGTGAAAAGTATGTTTCGTTGATTAGATTTGAAACGATGATTTTGGCATAAATTATCCATTCCTTCTGAATCGCATCATTTTATCGGTGTTTCCTGAAAGCCCCCTTTGATTTTTAATTCAACCCCAAAGTGTCCACCTAAATTCATGGGGATTTTTTTCCCTCAATTTCGCTGAATATGAGAAAAACTCCTATTTTCATTTAAGCATTTATGCTAAATACGCTAGTTCCTCACGGCGCTAAAGGAAGAAAATTGTGACTAAAAAAGAATAACGGCTTCTTGCTGAAGTAGCGTTGTATTGGCCTAAAATGCGAGAAACATTACTTTTTCTTTTATAATTTTAAATTTTATTTATTTATTCATATTTATTTACACATAATCTCAAGAGAAATTATTAAGATATATCCAGAGGGAACATTGTAGTACTTAGATTAGTACAAAATATAACTAACGCATTTAAATTTAAGTGCAAAGTTCCAAATCCGATATATGGGTTAATAGTAATAACACATTTGTCAGAAGTATATACTAAGAGTTCAATTTATTTCCTAGTATAATGTTATCAATTGAATTAATAAATTAAAATGCAAAAATCTGTTTAATAAAATAAAATAAAATAAAATGTAAAAGCATCGATAAACATAGTATATCAATATTCAATCGATTTTAAAAATAAAAATCTTCTATTCATAGCTTTTACTGCTTGGCTGAAAACTTACTTCACTTGAGTATAGTTCACAAATTACATGGCATATGCAAAATTATCTAGATTTACAATTCAATTCTATCCATCGCACTAATTTTTCCCATCCCCTAACCTCCAAAACCTGCGGAAACGACCATGTGTGCATAAAGACCCTGCTTAAAAGGTGTGATAAATGTTTTTTGATAGGCGTGAACCATGACTAAATTACCCTAATCGAAACTTGTTACAATAGCATCCACAATTTACTACAACCTC
>JAODGC010028936.1:0-19892 GCA_027574925.1 Ecitoglossa quadriceps | reverse complement strand
TCATAAGCAATCCATATTTAAAACATTTCTATTCTTGCTGGACCTTAATTAATTGCCAGTCATGGTTCATCTAACCTTGCGGAACCTCTACCACCTCCAATCTAGCCAGCCAGCCAGCCAGCTAGGAAATCGGTGGCGTTACATTAAGTAATACAATAATCCGTAGTCCATAATCGCTACTAGGCACCCTTCTTGTAGTCCATTTAAATTTGATATATTCGTTTTAAAGTAACCCATATGTTAGCACAACAGAGCGCGTGCGGAGCATAACCCTTGCATACATTTGAGACGAGCGCAAGTTGCTAGAGGGGTCCAGAACGCAATTATATTCAATAAGCCCTTTTGCATATTCACGTCACGTCACGTACTACTATGAGGACTCTATTTGTCGAATTAACTCACGTTGGAGTTGTACAGTCAAGTAAACGGACAGCAATCTAATTCTCTATAAAACTTGATTTTAACATACAGAATTCAAGAAGGAACGAACTTAACTAATTTACTTTCTAATATTTTCGATTGAATTCAAATTGGCCTAGAGGGTAGGAGCACGAGATTGAAAATGCTTCATACAGTTTCATTTACACATCACATGGTATCAGGTTAAAGGTAAAAAAGAAGTACAACGAATTAGTACAAATTGGTATGCCATAACTAGACACCATCGATTTATAAACAGTTTGCTTCGTCTTCTAATTTTTATAAGAAAACTCCACGTTAGTGGTTTGTCACAAACGTGTCTATAGACGTAAGAAAGCTTGAGTCTTTTGCCTGAATTTAACCAAACATTATGATGAATATTTAGGTTAAGTAAAATTTGAAAATCTTAAGATATAAATATTAGAAGATAAATTACTGCATTAAATGCATTTCTCTACAAAACTAAGAGCTTGCTGAATATTTTAAATATAAAGTAAAGGTAATGTTGAAATTGAACTTAACCAAGACTGGTTTGAACTTAGCTAACCTCACATATTTATATCCGGTATGTAAAATAATATTTTTGTTCATCAAGTTCAAAGGTAAAATACGCAATTTTACAAATCTCATTGTCAAAATGTATAAAACAAAGCCATTGTTCTGTACTTCAATTTATCCTTACTTTAATCTGTAGCTACCCCAAAAAAAAATCTCTTCAAATTAGTACAAAGCTATTTCCAATAGTACGTGTAAATACGTTTGCTCTATCTCTTCTTGAGAAGTATGAAAATTTAAATATAATTACAGTCGCTCGCTGCAGAGATAATGTATAAAACATGCGCTGCGCAAGCAAACACATGATAATATTTGCTCAAATCTACATAGATTATAAATTACACTCCCTTCGCAGCACTACCCCCAGCACGTATGCGCATGGTGCACGTATGCAACACATAACTGCAATGAGTGCTGCATTCGCATTTTCGAATTTCCAGTCTAGAGGAAGTCGTGGTGCGCATATGGAAGGTGAAGTGCTTTCCGCTTCCCTCATTTCGCATGCATATTGAAAACGCTAGATGCAAAGTACGAAAAGGAAGAAAAACAAAAAATTGATCAAATCATGGCACGAAGAATACTGAAAACCCGCCTCTCATGTTAATTCAATTTCCCACGTGTCGGAAATAGGCCTCCCATAAAAATCTATTAAAATCCACTCATATGTTTGCTGAGAGAGCATCGCATTTGCGGAACGAGTCCTATCCGATGATAACACAAGATGATCAGGGTTGATTTTATGAACAAGCAGGATGGTAGAGGCGGTAATAATAATAATAATGCGGCGGTAACTAGCCGTGTCGGATGAGCCGTGACGCGCTGGGGCGCATGGCGCGCGAGCCACCGCACGCCCTTATCTGTCCATCAGATGCACATCTGGCGCGCCAGATTGTCTCTCTGTCGTGTTTGCGCTTGCGGGGTCCGGAACCCGCCACTCGAAAGGTACGAGGTGGTATCCATACAACACGGGTACACGCACGCCACACCAGGCCCACATGTGATGTATGAGTTTTAAATGCGCGCAGTCCCGTCTCCAAGGACCACAAAGAAGTAAAACACGCGCCCCTGCTGCCCATATCTATACGGCGCATCGCCGACACACCAGCACGACATATTGATACGAGGCAATTAAATATTAATCAAAGGGATTATTCGCTATGAATTCCGCGCCTTCGAAATGTGGACCATTCAACAAGTCTGAATCTTTCATCAGCACACTCCCGACTAGTCAAATACGACGAAACCATGCGACTTTGCCTAAATGGCAACGTGGACAAAGAAAGTGATTACTTGGAGACACTTCCAAAGGCATAAACTGAGCTAAAATTACACGTTACATTACTCGCAATGCCATTCGGCGTCACATACAGTGGTTGTGACACTTGTCATTACAATTTCGGACCCTCAGCACAAAACACGCGTGCACGCATTGACGCGCATTCAATTCAGGGACTTTTCCTCATGCATGTGTCCTCGACGCGTTATTATTTCTCCGGCCATAATTCGCGTCCATTTCTGTCAACACAAATGCTTCTTTATTATTCTTTAATCTATCCAGCTCTACTACTGAATGCATTCGACGCCGCCCCCTTTTGATCAACTTGTGTCGCGGTGCTGTTTATTTTCGCGCTAGATATGTTAATTCCTTCACTTGTCATGCTCACAGTGTAAATATATGCTCAAAGCCAATGCAATTCGTTTATCAATCGCGCTTCATTGTAATGTGTAGTAATGCCTTCCTATCAACCGTATCGAAAATATTTAATGGACACACGAACTAATCGAAATCGGGAAATTAAGAAACATCACAGTCATCATTTTCGGAATTGATAAATTATGCTGTTTACATCAAATTGTTTTTATTTCTTTTTTATTTCATACATTGCATGCAAATGGAATTGATACGGCAACTTGATAACATAAAATATAATTAATTAATAGATAACCAATATGAAAGTATAGTAAATTATAGGTTTCACTCTAGCACCAACATTTAAAATAGTACAAGTGAATTATATGAAAGTAGTCCACTTTATAATAATTTTCAACTAAAAACCAATCTACATCTTCATTCTCCTTTCTCGGATAACAGCAAAACTTGATAAACACCTTCTTCAATTCATCTAAAAATATATACATAAATTGTGAAAATGCACATTGAATTGACCTCAAATGCACAAAATAACCTTGAGAAGCTCCATCCTCGTAAATTTTGATAATAAAAAAAAAGTTTAGCTTACTGAAGAATTTTCTTCATTTTATCGCTAAGAAACTGGACAAGAATAAACTTCGAATTAACTCGATTGGCTCTCCTTTGTACAAAAAGTTTAATCTCCTACCTTATGTTAGTTATGAGAAGCCAAAAAAAAAAAAAATTTCCTCAAAACATTTAGTGACAAACGAAAAAACCTACCAAAATGTTATTATGTATCGAATGCAAGATGAACTAGCAACAAACAACAAAAACCCATCTTGTCCAATTCGAAGAAGATCTAATAGCACTAATAGTGCTTTCTACTAAACTGACTGCACTGTTGAACAAAGAAAGGCGCATTGAAGTAGCATAAAGCAGTGTGTAGTTTCGGCGTTCCTTGCACCTCCACGGTTGGCGGTTGCTGGGCAGCGCCGATGTTCCGCGTGAAGGAGACACTTTAAAAAGGTGAACAACCGATTAGGGCAATCTCGCGCTCTGCTCCACGCTACGGCGTGCCAGCGCTACACTCGGCGCTTCAGTTTCTCAGAAGACACTCGAGTCGTCTTAAGTGCGCACGTACAAGATGTTCTAAAGCATGAAGGAGTCTTCGAAAGCCGCGTCGTCGGAATAGTTCACACGCAAATCGTAAACAAATATCACCGATGCAGCCGAATGACAAAGTCTCTTCGGCGGTAGCCAGTCGAGTTTTTACGCCGCTTTCATGAATATCCTGCAATCGTCAGCGTGCATGAGCATGTGCATCGAGGGCTGTGCAAATATAATCGAGTCGAACGTGAGCGCGTCAACGTAGAATGCGTACGAGTAATGTTGATGGTACGATGGCAAACGAAAAGAGCAGTGGAAAATGAATTATAAAGTAGTTTCTGATTGAAACATCATGCGGAGCTGTGGGCTATCAACGTAAAATAATCAGGGATTATCATTGTTTGCAGATGTCAATTCGAAACCGAATAGCAGTTACCCACTTGCTGTGCGTGGAGTGAGTAGCAAGTGTTTGTAGGTACCCTATACCCTATATATACTCTATCCCTGCGCATCAAGTAGACAAGCCCCTTTTTTATTTAGATAAACTATTAATCACTGTGCACTTTAATTCTGGCCCAAATTGAGGGTGTCCCAAAGAGTATTCCAAGAAGAGGTTATGTAGGAAAAACTTCACCAAAGATTGAAAAATTTGCTGGAAAACAAAAATAAACCTACGTACAGAACATAACCTTACATCATAATATAGGTACATATGTTTGACAGCGCCCCAAGCCCATGAGGTGCATAAAGTGAGCATCAGCCAAATAGGGTCACTCAATGCGCCCCTTTGAATTATTTAAACGCACCATCCCCCATTACGTCGTAGCATATTAAAACGAATATTCAATTCAATTCATTCATTACATTATGCAATCAGTCGTGCGTTATGCATTTGCAGCTTAAGATACGTATGTATATGAAAAGTCCAAATTAATAAAACTTTTCCCGAAGAGCGGCTTGTAGACCGGCGGCTTTCAGTTTACTTATAACTTCCCTATAGCATTATTATAGCTTCAGAGTTGGCTGAAGCACGCTCATAGAACAGTTTATAGGATTTTCGCCAATTCCATCGTTTGCGGCGTAGAGTAAATAATAAAATCACTCACCTAACGAAATCCTGCATACGGTTGGCGGCAATATCAGCGGGTGCGTTGCGCAGGATCATCGTTAGAAGCTGCATCAGCGCCGTACATAAGGGATCTGAGGGCGGCGAATCCACCGAATCGCCTATATCCTGCAAATGCAAATAAACGTACAGTGTTTCTTTCCATCCACCGCACGAATTCCGCCTCTGCACTCGCGGCAATAAAGCCGGCGCGGCAAACTTTCAAATATGGTTGAAGCGAACGCGGAAGGAAACTCAAAATACTCCTATTGATCGATCGGGAAGCGCACATAAAATTTGATGATAATTCAAAATCTAATTCGGGATGAAATCAAAAAAGTCATGCAATTTCCACTACATCCGACACAAACTAGAAAAACTTATGTGACAGACATATTATGAACCGGTAGTTTGAATTCTGCCAATAAAATCAATGATTAATGTAGCATACACAGAAAATATAAAACCGATCGAAATCAAATGTTTCGTATCCTTCCTCATGTCAGACATAAAGAAAGGTTTGTGATGTCGTCCATGCAAATCACTGCACAATCTGCATTCGTGTACATAATACCCAAGAAATAATCCGCTTCATTGGAATGAATATTCATCATTCGTACCCAAACTGACTTGCCCCGTTCCCGAGATGAGAAACAAGAACAAAATCACTTCGCAACCAAGCATCCAAGTGATTGAATATATTACAAGGAGGTGTATGCCAGCCATAAATTAAACAAAGTAACATGAGCGGCGGCTATATATTCAAAATAATCAACTCGTTTCTGTCCGCGATCTTTTCGCGACCTAAACCCAACTTTACTACAAACGTCGATAAAACGGCACGAAATGGGAGAATAAATTTTGTTTGTTTTTAATACAAACAAAAAGCGAGTGTCTCATTGTTTGATTTGAAATTTATCAAAATACTTTGCACACATCACCGTCGTCGTCGTCATCTGTACCGTCATATGGAAAGCTGACATTCATTCATTTTACACATAAAGAAGAAGCATTTGTCACTCACCGCGACTAAAAGCAGGACACTAATGCAATTCCCCGCCGCCCCTCGCGACCCGCACCCGAGAAAACCTGCGGCGAGAGGAAACTGGATACCCGCCGTAATGGCCCTTTTCCCTTACGCGTTACTTCCATGGAACTTCCATGAAAACCTCAAAACACGCTTTTCAACCCTGGCGGGCACACCCTTTACCGTTGCCTTTTTCCTCCACTTCCTATTAAAGGAGAAAACACGCGCACCCGACTAGGCTGTACAAACGGAACACATCATGTACCAAAGCAATAGTGTTCCTTTCAGAACTCATCAAGGAGTATTAAACAAGTAAAAATCAAATTTTGACGGTAACCACCTTTATAAATAATAGCAAAATTTTATAGAATGAAAGTTATATGGTTTTATTGAAGGAAACTGATTGACTGCAAATACATTCTTTGATACTAAACATTCTTAAATATTGAGCGCGAAATCTTTAATTTGTGAACATTGATCATCCGGCACAATTTCAAGAAACCCATGAAAGAGGGGAGTGAATAGAGATCTCTAAATAAGCAACCTGTACTTTTGTACTGTGTTATAAACTAATATTTTGCAATCACGCCAAATTGTACAATTTACTTAAAAATTTATAAACGTCTCTATTTTCAATGCCATGTGAATTAATTTTTAAAACTAGAAATATATTCAGGTGAAAAAGTTACAAATGGACTACGTGGGGACATCTATACGGGATCATACGTATAATACGAAAATATAATATGCAACCAAAGCATCACCTCGGTTCAAAAACTCCAAGAAGCCTTACCTGGAGTGTAACATTCAACAAATCCAGTGCGGCTACTATCTTATTAGACAGTATGGCATACTCTGCTACTTTTCTGGAAACAGTTCCTTTCAACGCTGCTTGCCAAACATTGCAGGTGATAATTAAAGTTCTGCAAGTATAAATCAAAACGATTCAGTTACAAAACACAATATACACTCAGCTACTACTCACTTCTGTGCAATGGGTGAAGATGCGTCAATCCCAATACTCAATAACTTCGCAAGAATAGCAAATCCATTAACATTTTGAAATACCATGACATCGTTATCACCTCCTTTGATTAAAATTCTAGACAATTCATTTAAAAGTTTGTCTAACTGACTGCTTGTAGCAGCGGACCAACCTTGCATTGGTTGGTTGGTAATACTGCTGATTGTATTAATATTCTTATTTAAATTACGCTTATTAGCACTATCCGCATTAAATTTCTTCATGCTAGTCTCAAATTCAGCTGCCTTATACGCCATTCGTTGGCGAATCTTCTTGCTACGTTTCTTATACGTTCTTCCCCGTTCTTTTGCTGCCATGGTTTTTGGATCCTCTTTCCCTGCGGGTGCATCCACAATTTGCCGCAGGTTGTAATTTTCCAGCTCCTCTCCAACAAGCTGTTGATTACCGAGAGTTTGTTTTACAGTGTCCTGGTGCAAACGGCCACGTATGTGACTGACTAGATATACTTCCGAAGTAATCTGAAATAGAAATCTACTCATTATTTCCCACTATTAATTTGTTGCATGCCGTACACTTACAAGTATATTGCACAATGTGCAAAACTTTTGAGTCGGGTATGGAGTAATATTAGGCGCTTGATTATCATCCGTGTGACAACGATGGATAGACAATTCCAACGCTTTCTGGCGTATTTGCTCCATGTTTTCTTCGTGTCTCCGCGCTGACTCTTCTTGTTTTTGCAAAATTTTCTTGTGAAGCTCTTCCTTGGTGGCTATAGACTGTGCCAACATTGCCGATTTCCGCTCTTCACGATCTCGTGCCTTCTCTCTTGCCAATTCTTGTCGCTCGCGTTCACGTTGCTGTTGCTGTTGACCAATACGTTCATCCCTTTGGCGACGTTCATCTTGTAAACGATCTAATCTCTCTAAACGCTCCCTTTCTAGAGCTTTGCGCCGTTCTTCAACTGCTGCTTCTTTGGCTGCCTTCTCTTCTTGGCGTTTCTTGCGATCATCTTGTATCACTTGGACTCGATCATCAGCAGCGCGACGGGATTGAAGAAAGTCATGTCTAGATAAATAATAAATAAAAATTAGTTGTAACATAAAGCTCAAATGATAGTATGTTTACCTCTTATTTTGTTCTTGTATTTCGTTAATAAATGCAATTTCCTTTAACTTGTTCTCTTCATCATGCGCCTTCCTCACAATTCCTTTCAAATGCTTCTTTCTGTTCTGAGCGGCCCTCTGTAATTTCATCTCCATTCGCTTACGCTTATCCTCAATCAACTGTAATTTGGCAGCCTTGACATCTTCAACCCTTGCTAATAAAGCTTGTAATTTCACAGCTTTCTCGTGTTGCAACACTTGCCTGCGCTGTTGAGCCTTCGTCTGTTTTGCTTGATACTTCTTTAATGTCTCAGACAAAGTACACCTTCTAGACGGATTCGACAATTTCTGATGCAATTCCAATGCCCTACCAGGATGGCGAGCGACCAATGCTTCTAATGCAGCCAGTGTGTCCACTCGTTCACCCCAAGTCATTCCAGCAAGCATTGGCTCATACCTTGCTTCCAATGACAATTCGTTGTCTGCCGTTTGAAACGAGTTCAGTCCTAGAAGATTGATACACATGTCGGGATATTCACTCTCATCATTATCACATTGTAACTCTCCATCTGTCTCAGTACCATCTGTTTCAGTATCAACATCAATTTCCAATCCTTGCAGTTTGGCAATTTCTAAATTAAGTCTCTCTTCTTCTTCTGTGAGTTGTTTAGCTTTTTGTCGATGTTCCTCTTCGCTGGCAATATCTTCCTGAGTGTCTTTATTTTTGGATTCATCATCGGTCTCCGAATCAAGTTCTTTTTTACGGCGCTCTTCATACTTTTCTCGATCGTTTGACTTCTTAATGCTGAGGTTAGTTTTATTCTTCTCCTGCATTGAATTTCTCGAGCATCCAATTTGTGATAAAGTAGTATGAGACCGACGCATATGTATTCTACTCTTGGATTCCAACTTGCTTTCGATTTTCAAATCTTTCTTGTCCACTGATTTTATTGTATTCAAAGATTTGAGTGTGTTCAGATTATCTTTTGCAGTTTTGTCAATTGTTGGCTTTTCCGAATTTTCGGGGAGTAGCGCAAGTGCTGGTAAACTTGCCGTGGCACTAACCTGGTGAAATCTTGATGCCCAGGAGAGAGCAGTATCTGATTTTCGACCCTTGTTATTCTTGAATCGGGACCGGCACTTCACAGTCAACCATCCATCAGCAGTATTTTTAACATTTTCATTGTTTAGAGTCTCAACAGAACTTGCAATACTATTCGTCGAATTGGTCATATCAATATTCTCCACGGAATAATTCTTTTGATTAACTAATGTTTCAACTGAGCTGCCATAATCTTTTGACTTAAAATGCTTATCAGTTTGAGTATTCGGTACGGATAAACGATTCCTACTTGAAGATATTCCAGGTCTGGCATTAACTGTAGCTGCTGCTGGTGCAGATATAATTCCACGAGGTCGGCTTTCAACTCTAGTGAAATTCAACGATTTAATCCGTCCAACAAGATTCGAACTTTTCATATCTCCAACCGTCTTACTTCTGGCTAACGTACTACGCGGCGGAATCGCATTCCTCACTCCCAATCTATTAGTTTGATTTGTGAGTGGAGATTTAGCGGCTACTGTTTTGGAGACACCCATAGGTGCTTTAACGAGATCTGGCTTAGGCTTTGTGATCATTACCGCTTTCGTTGTTGTATTCTTTGATAATGCTACAGAATAAGCTGGTTTGGCCACAGGTTTGGTAACTTTGGATTCAATTTTTACTTTGGCGGGCGATGATTTCTTTTCGATCTCATCAGTTTGTGATTCTTGACTAATCTTCACAATAGACTTTTTGAGTTGTGGTAACCTTGGAAAATCATCTTCAGTACTCGTGCTTTTCTCGGCACTTTGAACGCCAATCTTGCGCATGGTGTCATATGTTTTTTGATCCTCACTCGGTGAATCAATCATTGGAGTCGACGCCGGTTTTACGTGAATAATTTCAGCTGAAGGTAATTCGTGAATGTCAACTGCATTTTCAAATATTTCATCCGAGTGATTTTTAACTGGATGAAGAAATGATTCATTGAGGAATTGAAGATCTGATTTGATATCTAAAATTTTATCCTCTAAAATAGGGTTGTCAATGGGCAAAGGACTGGTTGGTGCTGATGTAGTATTCCTTAGCTTCTGTGTTAAAATTCGTGGACTTATTTTACCAGTGCTAGGACTGGATCTACCACTGCCCAAATTAGGAGTAGACTTGCCTGACGGCGTTTTGTTATTTAGGCTCGTTTTACAAATCTCCCATGCAAGAGATGTGGGACGCTGTGGAGCTGGTGTGTTCTCATAGTCCCACTTCAACCTAAACCATTCTGCAAGTGCATTAAAATCCCTCAAATAATTTTCCAATACTAAAGTAACTTCCTGACATTCAGTAACACTTTCATGTGTCTCTACTGTGTTGTAAATTTCCCCAATCTGCAAAAGTGCTCAAATAATATTAAACAATTAAAGCATAAATATCATGTAACCTACAGATCGTTGCAAATTTCCAAACAGCAATGCCCAGTACCTAGCACGTAATTCTGATTTTTTATCGCGTCCTGTTGATGCTGAACGTACTCGCGTGCCTGACCTTGGTCTGAAAGCTTGTGTTGATTTTAGAGACCTTCTTGTTTCAATGATCCGAGGTGTGCACGGAGGCTTACGTGCCACTTTATCTATTAAATCACATTATTAGATTTCGATTAGATGTGTTTCACTGATGAGACGTAACTCACTTAGCTTGTCGTCCACTGCAATATTGAACGCGAGCAAATTGCGGGCTTCTCTTCCTTCTTCTTGAACTAGAGAACGAACGTCGTCCATGGTAGGATTGGTCTTGAAGCATATGAACAAATCTATGATAGAAAGGCAGCGTATTTCTCTTTGCGCCTTATTCTTTATATTTGGAAAATATCGTGAATAGTGATGTTTAATTAAGTCTGCTCGCAGCAGAGAAGACGTGCTTATGGTTTGGCCGCTCGTTTGCACATGCCTAACAGCTGATTCATTGTCTCATCTGACGGATGGAATGGAAAGAACGAAATACCTAAGCATACAATAAATATTTCATTTCATAAATACTCCTTTATGCAATATTCCAAGTAAATTTTAAAACTGGCGTAGTTTTAATAATTCATTAACCTCTGTAAATTAAAATGTACATCTTACTTTTGAATCCATCTATATTTCACTAATAGGCAACTTAAAATACACGTCCATGTAGCATCCGAATAAATAATGTAGGGTAGTCGATACAAATGCAAACACATGTAATAAGTCGTTGCAATTATATCTATTATAGACAATGATAGCATCTAAGATAAGAAAGTTGATAAATACTTTAACCAAAAATGTACATGTACTTTTTTGTTTATAATGTTATCTAATTTATTTAAGAAAATACATATAAAAAATGGAAACGCAAGTCTTTTAAAGCCAGATGCGCCAAAACGGCATTAAATGCTATATTTCTTTCTATATCACAAAACTACAAAAGTTCAACACAATTTATATATACAAGTTTTATTTATTCATAATAGGAATATAGATATTTAGGAATCTTTAGTCTACTTCTTCAACTGTTGGTCCATTGTATCCTCCAAATCCTCCATTTTGTTGTCCACAGGTACTTGCATTATCGGGAGTGCCAGCACATTTTTGATATAGTTTGCTCATAATTGGACTGCATATTCTAGTGAGTTCCTTTTGTTTGGCTTCGTATTCTTCCTGTTCGGCTAAAGAGTTGCCATCCAACCATTGCAGGAGTCGGTCACACTCTTCTTTTACCTTTGATTGGTCATCAACGCTTAATTTGTCACCAGCCTCATTTGCCGCTTGCTTGACTTGGAAAATGTAACCCTCTAATTGATTGCGCGCGGAGATACGGTTTTTCTGCTTGTCGTCTTCTGCTTTGAACTTTTCTGCGTCTGCCAGCATCTTCTCAATTTCATGCTGTGACAAGCGACCTTTATTATTTTGAATGATTATATTTTTCTCCTTTCCAGAG
Organism: Ecitoglossa quadriceps; assembly: GCA_027574925.1. Lineage (NCBI taxonomy): Eukaryota > Metazoa > Arthropoda > Insecta > Coleoptera > Staphylinidae > Ecitoglossa > Ecitoglossa quadriceps. The sequence goes on along the minus strand of JAODGC010028936.1, from coordinate 7,957 downwards.
CTCGTGTCTTTGGCAGTTACGTTTAGAATACCATTGGCGTCTAAGTCGAAGGTAACCTCAATTTTGGGAACACCACGTGGGGCTGGTGGAATACCATTCAAGTCGAAGGTGCCTAGTAAATTGTTGTCTTTGGTCATAGCTCGCTCCCCTTCATAGACTTGGATTGTAACAGCCGGCTGGTTATCAGAGTAGGTTGTAAATACCTGCGACTGTTTACAGGGAATTCGAGCATTGCGCTCAATGATTTTCGCCATTACACCTCCAGCAGTCTCAATTCCCATTGAGAGAGGAGTGACATCTACAAGAAGTACATCCTGGATTTTTGAGTCGGTATCACCACTGAGGACAGCAGCTTGCACAGCAGCACCATATGCAACGGCTTCATCCGGATTGATTGAAAGATTTAGCGATTTTCCGCAGAAGAAATTTTGTAGAAGATTTTGAACTTTCGGAATGCGTGTAGATCCTCCGACTAGCACGACATCGTGTATTTGACCTTTGTCCATTTTGGCATCGGCCAATGCTTTTTCAACGGGTTGCAATGTTCCTCTAAACAAGTCCGAGCACAACTCTTCAAATCGGGCGCGACTAATCTTGGTGTAAAAATCTATTCCTTCGTACAGAGCATCGATTTCAAGTGTAGCTACAGTGGATGATGATAATGTCCTCTTTGCACGCTCAGCAGCAGTGCGAAGACGTCTTAGGGCACGTGGATTGGACTTCAAGTCCTTCTTATAATTTCTTTTGAATTCTTCGCAGAAATGATCCACTAAACGATTGTCAAAATCTTCCCCTCCCAAATGTGTATCGCCCGCAGTGGATCTGACTTCAAATAAAGAGCCTTCGTCAATCGTGAGAATGGAAACATCAAAGGTACCCCCACCGAGATCAAAGATCAACACATTTCTCTCGCCCTTCAGATTCTTATCCAAGCCGTAAGCTAGAGCGGCCGCTGTGGGTTCATTGATGATTCTTAAAACATTTAAGCCTGCGATAACACCAGCATCCTTAGTTGCTTGTCTCTGAGAGTCGTTGAAATAAGCTGGGACAGTAATTACGGCGTTTGTAACTGCATGTCCTAAATATGCTTCTGCCGTTTGCTTCAATTTCGTTAGGACCATAGAGGAAATTTCTTCTGGCTGGAACTGTTTGACTTCACCCTTAAACTCCACCTCAATCTTTGGCCTGCCCCCATCGTTGACCACTCTGAAGGGCCAATGCTTCATGTCCTCCGAAATTTTGGGGTCGTCATACTTGCGGCCAATAAGTCGTTTCGCATCAAAGACTGTGTTGTTGGGGTTCATCGCCACTTGGTTTTTGGCTGCATCGCCAATAAGACGTTCGGTATCAGTAAAAGCGACATAACTTGGAGTGGTGCGGTTGCCTTGGTCGTTGGCGATGATTTCCACTTTTCCTTGTTGCCACACTCCAACACAAGAGTAAGTGGTACCAAGGTCAATGCCGATAGCTTTAGATGTCGACATGTTCGATCTGATGAAAACTTGACCGAGTTAAGTACTAGTTTAATTAACTTATAAGAAAACTCTTGAAGATTTCAAATAAACTTTGCCACTAGGATGAAAATACTCTGCACTGTACTTGTTAACTTGTATTTTCGGACACTATATTGTTTGATACTTGTTTCTCGTCAGTTTGAATTGAACTGCTTTGTCGCTCCGTGCGACTACTTTTATATGAGCGAGCGAATCGTTCTCGAATGTTCTCGGACATTCTCGGCGTTCTCTCACTTGCACTGATTGCTAGCATGCCAAGGATTCGAGAAATTTCCTGAACGTTCTGTTTAATTCTCGATGCTTCTGGATACGATAGAAATAGTGAATTCTGGAATAACGTAACATCGTTTGATGCAATAATTAAGAAAGCACTGTAGTTTTTAAGCTGCTTTGTCAGCTTGTATTTATAAATTACTTCTCAGTGAATCAAAAAATGCATTAAAATTAGAATGAAAGTTGGTCATTTCTTGAAAGTTTTAAAAACGTGCGTCGGAAAAGTGACTGTAACAGGAAAATTATCAAGACGAAAGGACTGTTGAATATTTTATATTATAGTTAAATTACTTCTCTATGCGCTTTATCAGAATGTCTTTATGTTTTGTACATGGGCTTGATGTTGTTTGTGATGAAACAATTTAGGCATCTAGATTTTCTTGATAATTTATCAAAGTTGCTTATTTGGTGAACGAATATATTTGTTGCTTACAACATTGCGGTTATTTCTTTAAAAAATTGATTATTTTCATTGCAATGTTTTGTTATTTTATAACGTAATAACAATATATTATATTTTATTGTTGCATATACTAATAATAATTTAATTTATCATGTAATTTATTTATTTCTGTTTCCAAATCCTTTAATTCTCTATTTTCAGAATAACATCAGTTCTTATTAGAACTACAAATTGTTTACAATGTTTGGTATTATTAATTGACTGGTATTGTTATAATGCTTTGTAGGTTTATGCCATAAATACCACAATTTTTAGCTCCACAGCAGGGGGTCGCGTTGGTGCAATGAGTATTCTCACGGTTGTGAGCCGCGGTGTTGCGGGTTCAATCCTCGGGGCATGCCGCATTTTTTAAGAAAATTGAAGTAGTGTTGAATTACATTGGGGTTATGGGAGTTCCATAAGAGCAATAGAAATTCGAATGCATAAGTGAGATGGGATGCCTAAAGTCAAAAAAGACTTGGGGGGGGAAAATAGAACCACAAATTGTATTCAATATTATTGCTATTTTTGGGCATTGGTTATTGTTCTTTAAAGTAATAATAAGATATAACTGACAAATAAATAGGAGTATTCTTCAAGCGCTCGTAAGAACCAGCGATGGTGTGGTGGATAACGCGGTGCTTCTTGGTCTGAACCTACAGGGTTCGATTCTCAATGCAGTCGATTGTTTTCAAGAAAATTAAAATGTGTGTAAATGTTCATCGATGTGACTTTGCTTAAATATTCAAATTTCTTTAATGTTTCCTCAATAAATATATCTGATGTTCCTTTCCCTTGTAGTCAGTGACTTGGCCTGGTGGTGTCAAGCTAGACTCAACTGCCCGGAGGTCCTGGGTTCGATTCTCAGCTCCAGTACGGGCGTTTTACAGAAACTTCTAATAACAAAAGACATTGGTGACGATGGTCACGATAGGGCTTCGCCGGCTAAGCCGGCGAAGCCCTATCATATAACGACTTCGCCGGCTCTGCCGGCGAAGTCGTTTAAGAGATCGCGCTACGCGCGATCTCTAAGACAGCTGTCTTACGAAAACGAAAATGTCGACTCCCCGTTCCCGGGGAGGCCCTCTTAGGTTTTCCAGTCAACTTTCTTATTTGTTTACCCGGTTCGAACTTTCATTATATACTCGAATTGTTTGTTTATTGGAAGTTGATATTCGAGAATTTTTCTAAGTTCTTTTTAACTGTAGGCAACCCATGCGTCGTTTGTTATTTGAATTCTCATTGTACTGACGGAACCTCCCATAAGCCCAATGTAATTCAGATGAATTTCAATTTTCTGTAAAATCGTCTCGCCACCGCTGGGAATCGAACCCGAGACCTCTGGGTTACCACGCTTCGGCCAACACCACTGAGTCACACAAGCAACTACCTAGCCGCGTTTATTGGATATATTTATTATTTTAGTTTAAAAAAGTAAACAAAACAAAACTAAATTAAATTGAAAATTGCAACTTAAAACCAAAAAAAAAACATAAATATAATTAAAGTAAAGATATTTCTTATGCAAACATAGTAGTTCTGAAAAGAACTTTTCTATTGTGCTCAGTGAAGAAGCATGAATGAAGAATGTAGTGGATTTGAGTCGGAATTGATGTCCTTGGATTCTATTGATGTCGACATCATTACACATCAATTAAAGCTATTTTTTACTTATGTGTCACAAATTGTGTCAATGTTGTGCTACTTGTGTAGAAATTAAGATGCAACTTAATAGCAAGAATGGAACAAGATTCAAATACAAATTTATTTATATAATAAATACAAGGTTATTTCTTATTTAAACAATATTATAGCTTTAAAAAGAACTGTGTTGTTTTCCTCGACGATCGGTATGATTGAATAACACACTTTAGAGAAACTCTATAGTTATAAATTTGCTTTTTGGCTATCTTTTCTAAACCATTAGGGCCATAGTGTCCATGCAGAAAAAAATAAATAAAGTTTATCTTTCCCTATTCAAAGATGTAAGTTGGAATCCCTGTGCTTTAGAAGTTATTAGCGAAGAAGTTAGATGCTCAATAGTTTTGTCAGTTGACAGGATGGAGTGCAAATCTGAGAAAATGATAATCCAGACAAGCAAGATATATCAAGATATCGACTAGGATAGGTTAAAAATATTTGAACTTGTGTTCCCACAAACAACAAAGCAATTGAATTTGAAAAACATTGAAAATTGAGGCTTTTCTAACTAAGTTAGGAATAATTAACAAAAAAAAAGAGTCAAGAGCATTTTTTGGGCTACAAAATAGACTGTATTCATCTATCACTATTAGTTGTGTTCAATATTATACTATTAGTTGTGATTGATGAATACTGTCTATTTTGTAGCCAAAAAAACACTCTTGACCCATTTTCTAAGGCGAATTTTCAAAAATCAACTTGGTTTACCTCTACTTTAGAGTATTTCTAATTACCTTCAAAGTAATTAATAACTACAGATAGACAGAGTCACCTAATGACTAGAAAATAAACCTCTCAGCGCTTATTTAACCCTAGTAGTTTTCTATTCTCAGGCATTTTCAATCACATGTTTAGGAACACGACAAAAACATGTCAACTTGAATGTTAATTTTCTAGGATTTATAATTTACCTACATATAATTAAATATCTTATATCGATGAAGAAACGTGTAGTCAGTTTAACACAGAGCTCCGTAGATCTGTAGATAACGCGTTTGGCTGACAATGACAGCGAAGCATATTGTTGGAGGTTAGAATTCTGAGTTAATTTAATAATTGTAATTTGTTAGCCAAATTTTCCTGAAATCTTTTACAAACTCTCTAAGAATATAGTCGCAATAAGATATTGAATCTAGGATCATGAATTAGAGGAAGAGTGCTATATTTGTTTACGTTGGCATGGGTTTGTACACCCCATGACTAAATTATTATTTTAAAACACGGCATCCATTATTTCCCTAACCACCCATTAAATTGTAAACTTTAATTGTACCATCCACGTGACTGAAATGCTTATCTTTTGCTATTTGTATTATTCTGTTGAATTCTATTTTGTCGTTGTGTAGTGATAGTGAAGTGTTGATGAAGCGTTGAACAATAATTCCGAAGTAGACAAGTAGATTTGTGTTGTTGAAAGTGATTGGAGTTATTATTAATGAGTTTTTAATTCTTTATCACAAACTACTAGTATAATAAAATAATGAATTCAAAAGAATCAAACTGAAGAAGACAAAATGTGAAAAATGTTTTTCTAACCTCAAATATTCAGTAAATGTCAAAGTAAACTCGTCTTGATACAATGAATATTAAACACTTCTTTACCAAGATCAACGAACATATTTATAGCACGTTAGTTTTCAACAATATGCCCTATAAGTAAATAACTGTAATTTATCCAAATATAATATTCAATTAATTGAATCCACTTTAAAATGAAAACAAATGTATGGCTAGTTTCGTGAGTAATATTAGATCTTTTAGGTTATGATTCATGTTTGTTGGCCATATTTTATGATGAATAATATCTTTGTCTTTATTTGCTTAGATAACAAATCATTATATTATTTCACATTGTATTATTTTCTTTTCTTGATTGATTGATTTGTATAACAGCAATTACGCATGTAGTAATCATATTGAAGAATGTAAAGAGCAAAAAGTAATTTAAATCAAAGAAGCCCACAGCTGTAAAATTCATTGATTGCTCTGTCTGTGTCAATAACATATTTAATTTGTCCGTTAATTCGTTATATTTCAAATATTTGCTACTAATCTTATAAATATTGTTATTGAATACTCCACGTTCAGAGATCACACTGTCACATTTTATTGGGATCACAATTGCCTGAGCCTGTAATGATGACAAATTATAATACATACTCATATCTATTTTATATACTCACCAATAAGTATAAATGAACAATATGTGAGTAGTAATTAATTGGTATTACTCCTTCTGCAACATCAACCTGGATTAAAAAGTACATCAACATGTAATAAAAGGAAATCATCGTTGAAAGCAGTATTTTAAGACCAAAATGTTCATTGAAATGGTGAACCATGTCATTATGCTTTTCAGTTAGTTTTAAAATCAGGTTAAGATTTATGTGGATTGTATCCATATTTTGAACAAATAGAATTTGCTGGGGTGAATTAATGATCTCTTGAGGCATTAGTAAAGTTGTTTGAATAAATCGGTTCAAAGCTATTATTGAATTTTGCAGAATATTTAAAATTTGCCATTGCAATAGAAGCACCATAATGTACATTAATTCAGTCGGTATTTGCAATAAACTTGTCAGAATATCTAACTCATTCCACGTTTGAGTACAACATAATATGTACATTCCGCAAAATATTAATGCTCCAATTGAACACAAATAACTGTTTCTCTTTATAACAATTATATCATTTCGGTCCATTAATTTGTCATTTAAAACTTCTAAATCTTCCAATGTGCTTAATAATTGCAAGCATGGTGCATTATACAACGTGGATTGGAATATAATTATTATATTTGAAAATATGTAGCAACTCCATACAAATTTTGAATGCCAAGGTAAGGTTTCAATTTCAGTAATTTGCCCGTAAATCAAATCAGTTACAAGCAATAAATTTAATAGAAACACTATAAATCCATAACATCTGGCGTAAACTAAATTCTTCGATATCGGATAAAGACCAATTACTTTGCAGATTGTTATTAACAATGGATTCATTTCGTCCACGTACGGTTTTACGAATGGTTTCTGATGTTCTGATCAATTTACACTGAAAGCATGATATTCATCACCATTAACCTAACCCATCATACAATTAGTCATAAAACCAGTGTCATGTTATAACCATTATGGATTGTAATATAAATCAATAAAATTATCAAATCTATATTTCTATTTTACTTATATAAATAATTTGTTGTAAACGTGTTTAATATTTTCCTTAAAACAGCAAGTTTTCGCAAATAACCTTGCATTGTTATTTCCGCATCCACTTTTTGTCTTATTAAAAAAGGTTAGGTTATATTAAGAAATTACAACGATGCAAAATACAATTAGGCTCAGCCAATTTGAGCCTAACCAATATCAACCCTACACAATATTAGTTTGTGCTATTTAATTATACCGCAATTCAGGTAGAGTTGTTAGGTTAGGTTAAGTTAGGTTATATATATATTATTCAGTGCGAATATGTCACTGGATATAATTTCTCATCTGCGTCCTCTGATATATATGCTTTGTTATTACTACTACAGTCAGACGTTTCAACTAATATCTAGTCCACCAACTAGTAACATTTTATTAAGGTTTGTGTCTTATCAAAATATAATACTTAAAATTGGAAATTGCTTACAAGTAAAATTCGTATAATTTTAATACAACATGTAAATTCGGATGCAACTAGAAATGTTAATATTTGAAATAACAATTGAATATGAATTGGAATAATACAACAAGAGTAGAAAGAGATAATGATAATAATTCCTATAATTTGCAATTTATCAAAACTGGAAGCAAGAAAAAAAACAAGTACAGCATTGAATGCATATATTGAGCTATTGTTTTTCTATTTTTTTATGGTAGTAGTTGGTTAATATCCAATATAAGGTGGTAGTACAAGGTTTAACACTTAGTGCATGTTGTCGATTGTTATTAAATAATCTAGACTATAATTATTTTATTATTATTAAATTTCAAAACGTAATAGATTATTATTGATGTCATTTATTATTATTTAAATTGAGTAA